>APFE031637676.1:127619-148644 GCA_000404065.3 Pinus taeda
ACAGGTACAAAGCTCGGCTGGTTGCAAAAGGGTTTTCTCAGAAAGCTGGCATAGACTTTCATGAGATTTTTTCACCAGTAGTTAAAATTGTTTCAATTAGAATTGTGTTAGCATTAGTGGCTTTATTTGATTTGGAGTTGCAGCAGTTAGATGTTAAGACTGCATTTCTACATGGTGATTTAGATGAGGAAATATATATGGAACAACCTGAAAGGTTTGTTCAGCATCGCAATGCGAAATTTGTCTGCAGGCTCAAGAAGTCATTATATGGCCTGAAGCAGTCGCCTCGACAGTGGTATAAGAAGTTTGATTCTTTCATGTTGAGTCAGAAGTATGTTAGAAGTGAATATGATCATTGTGTTTATTTCAAACATTTGAATAATGGCATGTTCATTATCTTAGTGTTATATGTTGATGATATGCTTTTAGCAAGCAAAAGCATTGAAGAAATCAACAGGTTGAAGGCAAGGACGTTTGATATGAAAGATCTAGGAGCCGCAAGACAAATTTTGGGCATGGAGATTTTCAGAGACAGGGACAATGGTAAGCTGTGGCTATCACAACAGAAGTATGTTGAGAAAATACTTTTTAGGTTTGGTATGAACAATGTGAAGCCTGTGTCGATCCCTTTAGCTTCCCATTTTAAGCTTTCTTCGAGTTTATGTCCTAATACAGATGAAGAAAAGGATTATATGTCTCGAATTCCTTATGCCAAATGTAGTAGGATGTTTGATGTATACGATGGTATGTACGCGACCAGATATTTCTCATGCAGTTGGGGTTGTCAGCAGGTACATGGCAAATCCGGGTAAAGAACACTGGTCAGCAGTGAAATGGGTGCTTCGGTACTTGAGGGGCACAAGTAGTTATTGTATTTCTTACAATAAGAGTAGTGAATATGTTTGCGGATATGTTGATTCCGATTTTGCAGGTGATTTGGATAAGAGGAGATCAACTTCAGGGTACGTCTTTACTCTTGCAGGTGGAGCTATTAGCTGGATGTCAAAGTTACAGAATATTGTTGCTTTGTCTACTACTGAAGCAGAATACATTGCTGCTTCTCATGCTTGCAAAGAGGCGGTTTGGTTGAAAGGTTTGCTTGGTGAGTTTGGTAGGTTACAGGATAACATTAGGTTACTTTGTGACAGTCAAAGTGCAATACATTTGGCTAAGAATCCGGCCTATCATAGTAAGTCAAAGCATATTCCAATCAAATATCATTTTGTAAGACAGGTTATCACTGAAAGGGGCGTTTCTCTTGAAAAGGTGCATACAAAGGAGAACTGTGCAGACATGTTCACGAAACCAGTTTTGTTGGAGAAGCTACGCTGGTGTTTGGCTTCTCTTGGCTTGCAGAAAAGATAAAATAATAATAACAGGGCATCAGGCGAATTGTTGTCAAGGTGGAGATTGTTGAGATTTTTCTGTTGTAATCAAAATAGACAAAATCCCAGTGTGTGACAACAATAGAAAATCTGTTGCTGGATTATCTCCAGGTTGTTGGGAGCAAATTAATGCATCCTAAATTTGATGTGAGAGCAGTTAAATTTTCTCTGCTATAAAATAGCTTGTCATACGGATAGCTGGGGGAGAGTGTATGAGGATTTCTTGATGTAATCTCCAAATTTTGATTAATATATTCCTGATGCCTATGTTTGGTGGACGTAGCCCAGATTGGTTGGGTGAACCACGTTAAATACTGTCTTATGTGGTTGTTTATGTTTCTGCTGTGTATTTATTTATTTTCTGTGCACCTGATCCAACAATTATGCGGGGTCACTGTAGCTGATCCATGACGCAAAGCACGTCGAACATATCAACGGTTCATATTAAATGGCGGACCGCATGTCACCCAGACCCACCATTAATCATCTTTCAAAACTCTTCAGAAGCCTGTGACTTGGTCACAGTGCCCGATTCTTAACATCTGCGTTAGAGAACCGAACCAATTAAACCTTTTCTTTCAAAAGAATGGCTCTGAATGACGGCGATGCATTCGCTTTCCTGAGCTTCATCTTTCATTTTTTTAAATCACAATCTCTTCAGATACCAATAATTGAATGCACATTTTTAATTTAAATTTGGACGGGTGAGGATGTCAGGGAATTGTCTCTAACAGAGACACGGATAATTAGACATAGAATAGCGTACACCGATAGCATCCCGTTGCAACAGAGTTTTCACCTTTTTTTACAGTGCTAGAATCCCTGCGACATAGAGGTTTTACATACCCGAAGCAGTCAGTATAGCCTGAATCCCTCTTCGGTGCTCACCTTTTAAGGAAACTTGCAGTTGCCCATGACAATCTCCGCCTATAATTGCAAGAGTTTTATTGTTGTCTTGTATACAATATTCGCCTATAACTCCAAGAGTTCTATTGTTGTCTTGTGTCCAAAGTTCCGAACAACAAAACCAAAATAAACTCTAGTGTCGGTGCTAGAGGCCAAACCAGGACTCTTTTACTATCTTCGAACCAAGTTCCTAACCAGAACACCATGACACCAAGCCATAATCAACATGACACCAAGCCATAATCAAGGCGAACAAACCCTCGTATGCATCCAAATCTTAGAGCCGCTTAGGGGCTCACATAATACCCAAATGCATCTCATTGGTACAGTTAACTTAATAACCACACCCAAGCTAGTTCTAGAATCCAACCCTAGGACTCCTTGAGTCCTCAGTCACAAGATTATGAATGAATCACAACAAAAACTACGCATGTTTTTATATGCATGGCCTTATCTCGCCATGTTACACTTTCCAGAGCC
Organism: Pinus taeda; assembly: GCA_000404065.3. Classification (NCBI taxonomy): domain Eukaryota; kingdom Viridiplantae; phylum Streptophyta; class Pinopsida; order Pinales; family Pinaceae; genus Pinus; species Pinus taeda. Next base: position 130,391 of record APFE031637676.1, read on the forward strand.
ATGTGAACCCTAGGGTGCACTTTTCACTAAACAAGCCCAACTATTGAGTTGTGCCTCCCATTACTCTTTCCATGGACTAGACTTTGCAACCAACCTTATTTTATTATTAATAATGTTTATTACATTAATTACACATTCAGGCGCTTCAACCCCACAACCTTTACAAGCTTATATATATCTAAACATACTAGCCCCAAAATATAATTGGTATAGACATGAGTACATGGCCACATTATATAACTTAGATCACCAACCTATAATTAAATTCATCCGACTCACTAACCTACATAGCAATGTATATAAATTTACAACATCGTAAATAGTTGGGGGTATTACATGATTTGATTGAGGAGTTCTTCTAATACATGTTATAAATTAATACATCATCATGATAAAAGAAAATAAAAATATTTGAAAACTATCATAAAATATCGTTTATATAGAACACAAATAGTTTATTAATATGAGAATTGATACAAACTAAAATTAGAGCCTGACCAAAATCTAACAAATATATATATATATATTCCTTGCTCCTTTTACTTTGTGACTTTTCTTTTATACAAATAAAAAATCGTCAAGTAATTACTTAAACATCACCCTTATAAATTATGATAGCTTTAAAATACTTTTTAATTCTTAAGTAATGGGCACTATAACTTATTGAGAGGTGGGATGTTTGTAATAACCTTTTTTTTGTTACACTCGGTAGATGTAAAATCATTATGTGAATTTTTTTGTACATGTGTAGATTTATGTGAAAATGAATTGATGGCTAGCTGAAGGGAGGGACACAGATCCAGTGTTCTATGGGATTTCACTTGTGGTGTGCCATGAGTAAGCCTAGACCAACTACATTCAATCCCCTTAACTTCACTCTGACCACAAACTGATTTGTGTTGATAGGAGTTGAAGTTTTAGAGTGGACAACAAGGGTGGAGGGCAATGTCCATTCTTGTCCCCTCCTAATAGATCAAGACATGAAGCAGTGAATTTGGCAAGAAAAGATAGGGGGTCAGCCAAGGGGGAATGGGTGGCAGGTGCAAACAAAAGACAAGAAGAAAAGACAAAACGTGGCAAAAAATAGATATCAAGAAAATTTATGGGGGAAGAAGTCTATTATGGAAAGAAGAGTGGTCACAAAGGAGTGAACTATAAAAAAATTTGCAAAGAAGGAGAGAAAAGAGCAGTTGGAAGTCTAGTGGAAACATTGAATTGGATTGGACTATCCTTGAGCTTGTACTCAGAGATTTGGGGTGTCATCCCCTATTATTTTGTGGAGGCCATTGGACTATGAGTCTAGGCCTGAATGGTCTGTGGGAGGCTCATTGTATGATAGGATCACTATGGTGCTTTTTGTATAACTATTAGACCACTTGTATAGGGAAATTTGAGCCACTATGGTGCATGCTAGAGAGTTGTTAAACCACCTGGACAATGGATTACAAACCCCCATAGTTCTTGATGTAACAACCCTCTCCCACAACTCCCTCTAAGTGGGATAGTGTGTCACTGAAGATCCAACTCCTCTACTTCTATTAGAGGAGAGGGGTATTGATTACAATATAGCTAATTATATCCTTTTTTCTCTTATATTATATATATATAATATATATATATATATATTATATATATATATATATATATATATTATATATATATTATAGATATAATATATATAATATAATATATATATATTATATAAAGATTATTATATATATATATTATTATATAATATATATATATATATATATATATATTATATAATATATAATATATATATATATAATAATATATATATATATATATTATATATATATATATATATATAATATATAATATATATATTATATATATATAATAATAGATAGATAGATATAGTTGTTATTCTTATACTATAGATGGAATGATAATAATTTATTTATGTATACTTAACATTATTTCACCCGTGATTTATCATCCCATGGTTAACATACCCTGCCTTTAAACCTTGTAGTCCATACCTCCACCTCACCATCTACGATTTGCAACACCTTGACTTGCACACTTGTTAAACCCCTATCGAGACCAACATAATTGAGGTTACAGGTCTAGGTTCCAACCTTGTATCTAATGGACCACGTCTCCACCTACGACCTGACAGTCCAAGGAGATATTGCGCCTCCCCGTCACTTTCCGCTGACATCACAGGGAAGGGGTGTTGCAATTGAGAATGGATGGGCCTCTCTCCTCCCACGATGCCTCCGATTGGTCCACGAGGGACAGTCCAAGATGTTATCAGTCAAATGCACTCTTGCGCCCAATCACAATAAGGCAGGATCTCGGGAGCTAATAAGAGCATGCCAAGCCTATAGGTCTTTCCTTCCAATCAATGGCATCAGTTGCATATGGTTTAATCTTAAATTAATCCCACAGGTAACTCCATGGTATCACCAATGAGTATGCCAGCTCCTTCCATACTTTGTTGCAAAGCTTTTGCCACCATCAAAATCTAGGCCAATGACTTAGCATGGTCCTTATGGGTTGCTATCTTTTATAAGCACTACCCTCTTGATATTAGGTCCAAGCAACTGCTTCCTAATGCACTAGAGTTGTTAGATACCAAAAGGACCATGAGGAGATCGACACCCCTTGCTGGTCTACAGACCAAGGCATATCCTTAAGCTTGCAGTGTCATATTCAGCAGCACTGAGACTGTAGCTAGTGGACCTCTGAGACATGTCGAAGGCTTCCAGGACTGCTCGAAATGCAAGGCTTCTTGTATCTCTCATGGAAATTCTGGGCTACAATGGTTAAAAGAGGATATCACCCTCAACATCATAACCAACTTTCCCAATATGGGTCACCACTTGTAACTCTTATGTAAGCATTCGTCCAATGAGATGTGCACACACATAGACTTGACCAACGGTTTGTCTCTATTATAACTGTCATTTTATTAGTAAAGTATTTATTTGATACAGATCATAATGGTCAACTCTGATTCCTAAGCCACTTCTGATATTTAATATTGGACTTTGTTACTTAATGTGTGTGTAGTTAGCACATGAAATATTTCATGACAATTACTTCATGCCAGAATGTATTATACATATGTTATTCTGGTTGCCAAGAAAAATTTGATTCCAATACTTGCAGTACATTTTCATCACAGTATCAACACCATTACAAACTAGAAGTATAGGCACAAATTCATTAACAGAACAAATACAAAAACACTTATCTTGGAATATCCTAAGCACTTGAGTATGGGACAAGGACTCTCCACCCAACCACAGACATCTACATCCAAAACCACTTTCATTTATCACCCCCCATGCTAGATTCTAGAGACTAAGGGGCCTGCTTTCGAGATACTTCCAACTTCTAGCTAAAAGAGGGACTCCAAAATACCTCTCTCCTCCACCCACTAGCCACTCAGTAGTCAGTAAAACACAGGGAATCTATAGGCTACTTGCCTCCATGCTAAGAATACAAGGGGATCCAAAAAGCAACCTCTCCACCCTTAAAACAACACATAGTGGTCCCACATATGTAGGAGAGTCTAGAACACACTACCATAAACAACAAGAAGTTTAAGAGGTTCTCCCTCCAAGAATCCAAGGTCATAATCCTCCTCCTATGCCACTAAGGGGATCCAGAGAAAATCATCTCCACCCCTTAGCTTTACAGTGAATCCAAAGGCATTGTCCCTCACCAAGGAGAAACCATCTTCTCACCTATCTTGCCAACCAAAACCATTTCGTTGTCTCCTTCCTCTCCAGGTCGTGCTCATTGTTTGTCTCCTGCTTTAATCTCATTCTCCATTCTCTCTCCCATATTTTTTTTCTTCCCCCCTCTCAAATTCCTTGTTCTCAGCTACTTTCTTGTTTTATAGAGGCTGGTCCCCGTCTTGGTTGTCTACATTGCCTATCTGCTTTAATTTTCTTGTCCTCCTTACTTGTGAATGCATCTCAAGGTAGCATGGCTTGTGCACCTTTTTTCATCCCATATTCACTTTATGATCAGTTCATTAAGGCTTCACCAACTAGCTCTTTTAATGGTTGTCCAAAAATAGTTCATATCTTTTATACAAGAAACCCATAGCAATCTCAACAAGAAAACTTCCTAGTTTTAGAATCTGTGTCCCTTTGAATCAACCCATTTAGTTTTATTTCTATGTAATATTTACAATGTATGTTACATGAGAACAATAGTTAGGTTTGTCATAGTCCCCTCCCCCTTGATGGAACACCACCTCAGTGTTATTTTTCACATATGCAACATCTGAGACAATATACAACTACATAATATGTTATGGAGCTTTTTATACACAACTTTGTATAGTATTTACATTATATGCATGTATGCCTCAATCAAAAAACAAAAATGGTTATGTTTCCTTCATGGATTCAACCATATCCTAGGTGGCTTCCTCTAGCCCAAAGTGTTTCCGTTGCACGTTTACTTGTTCTATGGATCGATTATGGATTGTGAGGCTCCTCCTGTATAGGATGCACATTGCCTCCAGCTAGAACTCTCCCTCTGGTTCCACTTGTAGAAAGAACCATTCAACCACATGATTAGAATCTTGCACATATATTTTAAGCAAAGAAACATGGAAAACATGATGAAATTTGATTGATGGGGGTAAGGCCAACTTATATGCCACTGGTTTGGTCCTTTAAGGGATCTAAATGGGTCCACAATATTGTGGTGCCAACTTGGAACATGTGTTGAAAAATGTGCAACAAGAAATGTTAAATTTAGAATGTGCTATAAATAGAAATACTAAAAATAGAATGTCTAAAAATAGAAATTTGGCCAGGGAGGTCATTGGCCACCTTGTGTGAGAGGTGAAATTGCTAAAAATAGAAAGTTCTAAAAATAGCATTTCTAGGTCCCTTCCTATTTTTAACAGTCCCCGGTCTAACTATAGGAAGTAAAAACGAATTTGGTCTTACCAACAGTTTAAAATATTAATTAATTAATCTCCATGAGTTAATTAGTTATGGAAAATTAAACTTGAAGTCCTTGTGAGATCATGCAATTATTTTGTCCCTTGATTTAGAAAGTTATCCCTTGATTAAAGGAGATAAGGTTCAATTCTATAATGAGAGAATCAATTAACTTAGTTCTAACTAGTCAAGTCCAGTTAGATTATTTAACAAGTTGTTAAATTTGCTATATTCAGTTTGTTAATGCTTGCATGCATGTGACAACTGATAACTGAGTATTTTCTCATGAATAACTGATGCATGGAAGTCTAGACAAAGACCCAGTTGAGATCATATGAGGGACAGTGTACTATCAGATGCTAGGATATTTCTAGTAAGTATTCCTTGCATGAGGAAGAAATCTATTTTCTTCTATGACCACGTAGGTGGACCTGAGGTGACAGTAGGTATGATTAGGCCAATTTTCAACCTCTATAATGAGGCCTAGGTAGTCCATGATTTTCATCTTCTAATTGAAGATCATCGGGATCTTCTGATTACAGAGAGAGCAGGATAGCTATTGAGCTAATTCTTTTTGTATGTTGAAGAGGATTTCGACTTGATTGATAATACATGGTTGGGATAAATGCCGGTGCTTTCCCCTGGATATATCTTGTGTTATGTGTGATTATTTCTCTTGATCATTTATGCATGTTTCTACTTGATGTTGCTCATGAATTCGATTATGCTTCTGCTTAATGTTTTGTAGAAGTTGGAACAAGTATTTATGCTTTAGGACATGATAATATCGGTTTTTCAAGGTGGACTTTACATGGTATCAACACAGGTGATCAAGCAAGAACAATTATTTAGCAGGAAATTCAAAGTTATATTCAGGATATAGATCTCAAGTTCTATCACATCTATTTCATCACTGCCCTTCTATTGGTTTGAGGTTGAGTATGCCCTTGATGGTAGCTCAAACTATATAGCTTGGAAGGATCGCATGGAGGCAGTTTTGGAAGATAATGGTCTTAAGGATTTCATTGATCAAGAAATCGCTAAGCCTACTGACAAGACTGAGCAAGTGGAATGGAGGAAGTGTGTGGCTAAAGCTAGGAGAATTCTCTTGGAGGGAGTGCGAGATCACATTGTCTCGAGCCTCCATAGGAAGGAGACTCCGCATGCAATGTGGAAAACATTGAAAGATTTATATCAGAATAGCAGTGATTAGAGGAAGTTGGCATTGAGGGACAAACTTTGAAAGATCAAGTGTGAAAGGGATGAGACAATCTCTATGTATCTAACCAAGCTCATCACATGCATGGAGGAGCTTGCAAGTGTAGGGGTCATGACATTGGATGAGGATATGGTGAGTCTAGCACTCCTTGGCCTTCCTAAGAGATGGAATAGCTACCAGGACTCAATGAATGGAAGGGAGAAACTACCAGACTGGGAACAACTATGGTCGGATTTGATGCAGGAGGAGATCAGACGAAGCACCAGAGATAGTTCTTCATCTATGCATGATGAGAAGAACTGTGCCTTAGTGAGTAAGGTGAAGAAGGAGAAGGAGAAGGCTTCTCTTTTTGAATCCAGGTCTTCCAATGATGGGAAGAAGGTTGACAAATCGAAAGTTCAATGCTTTCATTGTCATGAGGTGGGCCATTATGCTGCAAATTGTCCACAGAGGAAATCCAAGAAGGGATCCGGGGAAGGATCTGAAGGTGAGGCACTTGCTTCACAGTTTGAGTTAGATTTCACACTCTTCACATGCATGGTTTCATTCATGGTGGGAAGTGGTTGGTTTCTTGATAGCGAAGCTTCTTTCCAAATGACTGGCGACAAGAGTTTGTTCTGTACTTTGGGGGAGAAAGATCTCCAGATACTCATAGTGATGGGTAATAATGAGAAGTATAGTGTCTCAGGTGTAGGCATGATTATTTTTCAAAGGGAGCATGGAGCTCACCTTACCTTGATCCATATCAAGTATGTACCAGGACTGAAGAGAAACTTGGTGTCAATCGCGATGCTGGAAGACAGAGGCTATGATGTAGTCTTCAGTAAGGGAAAGGATTTCCTTAGACACATCATCACTAGACAGGTGAAGCAGATTGGTTCATGGGTCAAGAACCTGTATGCTCTTGAGGTTCAAGATGCATGCAAAGCCTTGAGTAGCAAGGTAATTGATGGAGACTTGCTGGTTGAGAGGGAGAGTATATTACCTCTCAACATGCAAAGCCAAAAGAAGTCTCAAACAATTATGGAGGAGCCACGATTGGTGCAGCAGCTTCAGGAGGTTGTGGAGCAGCCACAATAAGGGAAGCTAAGAGGAGATCGAATAGAGAAATCTACTCATGCAGAGACCTCTAGTAGGGGGAAACTGCGAGCTAGGTGGGTAGAGGGATCACATGCAGCCATACCTCCAGGTAGGAGGTGGGGCGATATAGAGTGATCGTCCCAAGGAGGAGGGGCAAGATCCTTGAGGTACCCAACCTCTTGGATGAGACCTTACTACGGGAGCCCCAATGTGGAGTAGTAGGAACTTACTAATTGGGTAGAGACAGATGCAGATGAAGCGGCAAAGAGAGCAACAGTGCAGGGAATCCTAGGATAGCGCATAACTAGCAAGCTGCAACAATGCGAGAGGCACAAGTGTTTTGCACAATGCTAGGTGGCATAGAGAGGTGTGCAATGGTGCGAGATGCATGGAGATGTTGCATTAGCACAAATGTCAGAGAGGGAGCACTTTTCAGCAACAAGTATAGCTTCAACATCAAAGTATGTTCCTAGCCCAGCAGAATGGTCAATTGGGAGTGTTTTTGTTCCAAGTGTTGTTGGAGAAAGTGGATCGGGTAGATGTGTTGCATGCAGAACATTTCAGAGTTACATGATCGAGTTTGAGAGGAAGCCTTTATTGTTGAGAGGGAGCGTTGAAAAATGTGAAACAAGAAATGCTAAATTTAGAATGTGCTATAAATAGAAGTCCTAAAAATAACATGTCTAAAAATAACAATTTGGCCAAGGAGGTCATTGGCCACCTTGTGTGAGAGGTGAAACTGCTAAAAATAGAAAGTTCTAAAAATAGAATTTCTGGGTCCCTTCCTATTTTTAGCAGTCCCTAGTCTAACTATAGGAAGTAAAAACGAATTTAGTCTTACCAGCAGTTTAAAATATTAATTAATTAATCTCCATGAGTTAATTAGTTATGGAAAATTAAACTTGAAGTCTTTGTGAGATCATGCAATTATTTTCTCCCTTGATTTAGGAATTCATCCCTTAATTAAAGGAGATAAGGTTCAGTTCTATAATGAGAGAATCAATTGACTTAGTACTAACTAGTCAAGTCCAGTTAGATTATTTAACAAGTTGTTAAATTTTCTATATTCATTTTGTTAATGCTTGCATGTATGTGAAAACTAATAACTGAGTATTTTCTCATGAATAACTGATGCATGGAAGTTCAGACAAAGACCCAGTTGAGATTAGATGAGGGACAATGTACTATCAAATGCTAGGATATTTCTAGGAAGTATTCCTTGCATGAGGAATAAATCTATTTTCTTCTATGACTATGTAGGTGGACCTGAGGTGACAACAGGTATGATTAGGCCAATTTTCAGCCTATATAATGAGGCCTAGGTAGTCCATGATTTTCATCTTCTAATTGAAGATCATCAGGATCTTTTGATTACAGAGAGAGCAGGATAGCTATTGAGCTAATTCTTTTTGTATGTTGAAGAGGATTTCCACTTGATTGATAATATATGGTTGGGGTTTTATGCTGGTGCTTTCCCCTGGATATATCTTATGTTATTTGTGATTATTTCTCTTGATCAATTATGCATATTTCTACTTTATGTTACTCGTGAATTCGATTATGGTTCCGCTTAATGTTTTGTAGAAGTAGAAGAAGTATTATGCTTGAGGACATTTCATATATCGGTTTGTTCTACAGGTGGGAATTTCTACAACATGTCCCCATCCTTAGGGAGCTTTTCTTAGGTGTAATCCTCAGATACACATGTTCCCCAACTTGGAACTCCTTGTGAACCCTATGCTAATCTTCATAGCTTTTATGTCTGTCTTGTAACACCCTCAGGTTCTGTTTGATGAGTTTCACTTGCTACTCTATTTCCTTGAGCATGTCAGGCCAAATCATGACCCTATTCACCAAATTACTCCAACTGATAGGAGCGTCATAATTCCTCCCATACAAAGCTTCAAAAGGACTCATTCTTTATGGTTTCTTGGTATCCATTATTGTAAGAAAAGTATACAAGAGGTAGGTACTCTTACGACTTCTTTGGCTGGTGCATTACATACACCCTCAACATATCTTCAAGGATTCTATTTATCCTTTCTATCTGCCCATCTATTTGTGGATGGTAGGCTATGATAAATGCCATCTTTGTTCCTGGACCTGCAAATAGTTCCTTCCGAAACCGAGAAGTGAACTTAGCATCTTTGTGTGATATAATTTTCTTGGGAATGTCATGTAACCTCGCAACCTCTTTTATGAAGATTTATGCCACTTCACTAGCAGAATTGGTAGACTTGACTTACACAAAATGAGCTACCTTCCTCAACTTATACACTATTACCATGATTTCATCATGTTTCCTAGTCATTTAAGGCAATCCTATAATGAAATCCATGGAGATTACTTCACATTTCCATTCCGGAGTGGGAATAGTCTGTAACAATCCTATTGGGTGCTTGCACTAAGCCTTTACCTACTGGCATTCCATGCATCTTGCTGCAAAATCAATCACTTCCTTCTTCAAATTTGGGCAGTAATAGTACCTTTTAATGGTTTCAATGATCTTTTGATACCCTAGATGCCCTGAATAAGGCTTAACATGGAATTCCTTCATTATCAATTTTTTTGTTTCGTCATTGTTAGGCACATAGATCTTACTTCTGAATCTAACTAGGACATCATTTTGTGAGGTGATGTTACTTATCCTTACTACCTTGTAGTATTCTTTCCTTCACTTGTTGATATTGTTCATCCTATAGTTCGGTATTCCTCATCCTTTCTACCAGGTTTTTTTATATGAACTCACTACTGCCAAGTAACTCGCTTGAACTCTTCTACTAAGAGCATCGACCACCTTATTCTCTTTGGCCTTAATGTCCTTAATTTGAAAGTCAAATTCACTAAGCGTGGCCAACCATATTTCCTACCTAGCATTTAACTTGGGTTATCCAAACAAATATTTAATTCCACTATGGTTTGTCATGAGTATGAATTTTCTGCTAAGGAGGTAGTGCCTCTACATTTTCAATGCATGAATAATGGTCACTAACTCCAATTCATTAGTTACATAATTCACTTCATGGAATCGTAGCACACTACCTGACCTTCCTGCATCAAGACCCCCCTAAGTCCTTCCTTGCAGGCATCTATGCACACAATGAATTGCTTATCAGAATCCACAATTCTCAACACTAGTGTGTTTGTGATCAACTACTTCATCTGCTCAAAACCTTCTACACACTGGGCAGTTCGTTCAAACTTCTTTCCTTTCCTCTGAAAGGATGTGATAGGATGGCATATCTTAGAGAAATTCCTAATAAATCTCCTGTAATAACCTCCCAATCCCATGAATGACCTAACCTCTTCCACATTCCTTGGAGTTGGCCATTCCATTATGGCTTTAATATGTTCATTATCAACTGAAATCCCCTCCTTGGAGACAATCTTCCCCAATGAATAATGTATTTAGCACTAGAAGAAGTCACACTCTCCAAGATTTTCATAGAGCTTGTGCTCTCTTATTAATTGTATTACTGGAACCAAATGTTTCTCATGCTCCTCGCCTATCCTGGAGTACACCAATGTGTCATCCATAAATACAATGACAAACTTGTCCAAATAAGGACATAACACACTATTCATTAAGCACATGAATGTGGCAGTAGAATTAGTGAGTTTGAAAGGTACCACTACAAACTCTTAATGTCCATACCTGGTCCTGAAGGTAATTTTATGAATATCCTCTTCCTTGATCCTTACTTGATGGTATCCTGACCTTAAGTCAATTTTGGAAAAGTCCACTACCCCTCTCAATTGATCAAAAAGATCATAAATTCTAGGAAATGGGTACATATTCTTTATGGTGGCCTTATTGAGTTGTCTATAATCAATACATAACTAAATAGTTCCATTCTTCTTCTTCACAAATAGTACAAGTGCTCCCCATGGAGACACACTTGGCCTTATGTGACCTTTGTCAAGCATCTCTTTTAACTACAACTTTAACTACACCAACTCTGGAGTACACATCATATATGTGCCTTGGATGCTGGTGCTACTCTAGGTGCCAACTTAATAGAGAAGGCTATCTCCTTGTGGGGTGGTAATCCAATGACCTCCATAGGGAAAACATATGCATATTGTTGCAAAACTAGGTACCTTCTCAACATTTCAATTTCCTCCTTTTCAAGGTCACTACTATCTCTTGCATCACTAGTAATATGTAATACAAATAAGGTGCATCCTTTCCTACTATTGTGTTTGACTTACATAGAAGATATTTGCCTCACTGATGTAGGCTTCCTTTTTCCTTGCATAATGTTTCTCTCTCCCTTCTCATCTAAACACTCGATCTCCTTTGCAAAATAGTCCACCTTGGTTTTGTGCATGTATAACTAGTCCATGCTGAGTAATACAATGTACGCACCTAAGGGAAACAAATTCAAGTGTGCCATTGTAGGCATTCCATTTAGCTCAAAGGCACATGACCTTACACAGTGACTGATCTTCCTCTTGGTTTGAGTGGTTAACTGAACCAACCATGGTTCTTCATGCAATTGCTTTCCTAGATTGCATTTTTAAGCAAGCTATGGGATAATGTAACTATAATTAGAACCCAGATAAATTAAAATGGAGATAATTTGATCATGAATCTTACCTTCTGTTAGCACTTGAAATTTCACCTCAGGCTGAAAAAGGTAAACTTCAAGGCAACATCAAACCACTTAGCGTCGTAGCTAGCCCTATGGGGAAGGAGAGGGCTCTCTCCGGTCTATCTCGGTAAATATCTTTAATGGGCGAGATAAACATTGTGGAAACACTGATTTTAGGCTAGTAAACTGATAAAAAGGTTTGATTTAGGGATTTTTAGGGTTTTGGTGGAAAATTGGGGAAAGGCAATTTTGGGTGCGGGGATTGGACACAGTTTTTGCAGGGGGTTCTTTGGGGCGAGGTAGGAGACTGTATTGATACCTCTGATAGATGTGGATGGATTAGAATGACTAGTGAGAAGCTACGGAGAGAAAGAAAACACCTTGAATTCTACTTAAACAGCTAAAAACATTGATATTAAGCAAACTTAAAGGCAGAGCATAGCAACCATGAATTCTACCTTAACACTTCATTTGCCTAATTTGTAGAAGAAAAAGTAAGAAGATGATTCACATAAAAAACTTACAAGTACAAAGAGAAACACACCATCAATACATGTAACCACAGGAATCCCAAAAAGGACTGCAAAACCCTGGTCTTCCTTTGCCAAAAATTGCAGAGATACAATGAGTAATACAATAGAAGATTTCTCCCTCAAGAGTCCAACCATGAAAATGACTAAGAAAGTACATAATATAGGCAAGCTAACATCTTTCCTTGCCTCTAGGGGTCGAGCTCACTATCCTAGGAGCTGTTTCAACCATTTCCAAATTGATCACTAAAATCTAGGCAATCAAAACAACTTGTCTCTATAAGCTAGGAAACCAATTCATTCATTAAATGTTTGCTGTTTCATGAATGAATCTTCTAGAAGAGATAAAAAGTGTCAAAAAAAATAAATTACATCATTTACATCAAGGAGGATCAAAATTCACTCCAAAAAGTCAAACCTAGTCAAAACTGCGTTTTGCTGAGCTGTAGGCACAATTTTTGTGAAAATTTCCCAAGAGGTCGCGCACTGATTCTCAAGTGGTTGCGCACATTTGGAGCAGATTTGGAGGCACTTCCAAGTGTCCAAATGAGGCAAGAGTTGGATTTTTGGAAAGGTCGGGATGTCTACTTTCCAACCCAAGTGGAATTTCTAAATTTGGTGTCCATTTGCCCCTCCAAAATTGAAATCTCCCAAGACTGCTTCCTGTGTGTCAAAAAGGTGGCAAAAACTCATGTTTTGCTTGTTTTTTGACCTTCTGGAGGCTCAAAACTTGGTGAAATTTCTTGATATTTTCTGGGTAAGTGTACTTTTGCATGAAAAATCCAAAAATGCAAACTTTTCCTGAAATGGACTTCCCAATCTAAAGGGTCGCGCACGGTGCGCGACCTCTTGGGAGCAAAACCCTGTTTTTTGACCAAAAACTTCATAAATGACCAAAAATGCTCAAAATTTTTTGAAATTTATGCTGGGAGTCCCCAATCAAGTACCATGCTCATTAAAAGAGGCTTTGGCCAAAATTTGGAGTGGATCGGGCATTTTCCGTCGTTTTAGTGCCTTGGCCAACCTCCTTGGATCTGGCGATTGTAATTTTGACATTTCTCTAAAACAATGACACATGTGTAAAAAGTGAAGGAGGTTTTTCTTCTTTGGCATGTTGTGGACAAAAACCTCTCTCATTTTTTCAAAATACATCTTTGATTTCTCTGAAACACCATTTGAGTGAAACTTATCACAATGTGTGAAACAAGGAATTTTGTCGAAATGAAGTGAAATGAAGGGGATAAGGGGCTTCTAAATTCTTGGGGAAATTTTTGGAAGTAGGGAGGGATGTTAGGAAGTATAGGGGAAAGTGGAATCTCAGATATTGAGTGAGGGGAAGGGGTCCAAAAGGGCAAAACACAGGCCCAACCTAGAAAATTGCCAGGTTGTAGCTAGAAACTAGGGTTTGTGAGAAAATGAGGAATTTGGGGAATCTCAGTGATGGGAAGCATTTGGTAAGGTACTTTAAGGATAGGGGAAGGTGTATGAACATCAGGAAACAAGTTTTTCTTATGATTTGACCGTCCAAGAGAAATTGCCTTCAAAATCCTAAGAGAGGGAAATGACTTTGCCTGGGCGCAACTGAAGCATGAACAAGGTGTAAAATGACTCATTAGACATTGACATGATAATGAAAACCCTATGAATGATGATAGAATCAGCTAAATAGTGACATAGATTGGTATTTGGGAAACTTTGAAAAGAGTGAGAGCAAACCCTAGACCTAATGCCTAGTGAGCAAATTTTGCTTGAAGACACACTGAAATGACAAAATTTGACCTTGACACTTCAAAATCACTTTGTAAGAGCATATTTGATCACTGGAGGAAGGCTGGAAAGACTGAAAATAACATTGGCTCCAATGGGGATGGTAGCTCTTTGGAGGTGCCAAGAACCTCAGACCTGTGGGAGAGCAAACCAGTGCTTTCAACAATTGGGCGATGGAGTCATTATTTGAATGGATAACACAAAACCTTTGACACATTTATTGAATGAAAACTTGACTGAAAATTGATTGAAAATTGATTCAAACCGACTCGATGGCAAACTGAAATAACTTGAAAAAACTGGCTCAACAGCCCAACACAAATGACTCATGGCTGACTTAAAACAAGACTTTACAAAGATTTTGGAAAAAGGCAACAATCCATCAAGATTTGGAATCATGATGACAACCACCTGCATACTAATGAAATATGTACAATCATGTATAATCGGCTTTCCAATGTAACCAATCCAATAGATGGCTACATACCAAATTTCTACTCTCACTTTTCTCGAGCAGGCGAAACGATGTACATGTAGGCAACTCACAATAACCACTGAAACCAAGGCTTATGATAACAAACCAAGCAACATTTATCTTCTCTAGTGCTTGCAAAAGGATGTCGAAGGGATCTTGGTAATCCTGAAGCGCTATCTTGTCTTGAGATCTAGCAGCAAAAATACAAGTACTCCCTTCATTCTGATCTGAAAGAACAATTGATTTCTGAGGGATAGGAATGCACAGAGAAGTATGTGCTTCTGCCATCTGAGTGTTAGTTGTAGGTTCCTTGACCATGAGAAATCCTCGCATATTGTCTCTCTCAAGCTCATACTCTTCATCTTCATGGTCTAGGTCATTCTTAAACAAAAAATAATCTTCAAGATTATCAAACATGACAGCCTTATCATCTTTGTGAAATAAAATATTATCTGTTTGCTGATCTATAAAACTGATTATAAGACCGTCATCATTCTCAAAAGAGGAAGAGATTTCACCAACACTTTCTTGACCATGTGTGCACTGTAAATATGCTGTAGCTTTAGCTGAAACAAGACCTTTCAGAAGTAGATCTATCTCATCTTCAGACAAAGGTGACAATACCTTTTGTTTTCTTTTGCTCAAACAGTGATTGTCTTCATATGAAATGGCAATTAAATTATCATTTACCACTAAGTTATCAAAAGAAGATTTCTCACTTACCTGAACAAAGATCCCATCTTGTTGTCCATGAAATGATTGGATTACCTCCTCATGAAGGCTTTAGTCAATAACTTTGTCTTCTTCATTCTAGATGATCTCAACAATGGAGTTCTCTTTGATGGGCTTCAACATAAGATATGCTTGGTCATCACAATTTGGATGTACATCTAAAACAGCTGACTGGTCATTATCAAAATCTGCAAATGAAACTTGAGTTCTTGTCATGTTGTCTTCTTCTATGGGCAGATCTGAAAGAACATTCTCCCTTTCACCATTTTCAGCCATGTGGCCATCATCAACCTGCTGATCTTGATTCTGCTGCAAATTTTCATGATCGTCTCTATGCTGCTGAAATGGATTTTCATATAGGGCTTCCATGATCTCATTATCCATGAAATTATCATCCTCATAATATTTCTCAAGACTTTCAATAAAACTATAGGCATGCTTGCAACAGTCTTGAACTAAATTTAATGATGGATAAGAGTCCTTATATCGTTCAATGAACATAGCATGAAAATCCTTTAAACAGTAAATACAAGCAGGCGGCAAACTTTCATACCATGATTGGGCTCTACCTTCCAGAGTGGCCAAGAATATCTTCATCAAGCAATCTTCAGGAAAATCAGCCCTCAACTTGCGAATATGCATGTGAAATCTAACCAGATGTAGAGCAACGTCCTTCCTACCATCATCTTTAAATGTAGGCAAATTCCTTGACCAATTTACCTTCGGAATTTTATTTGGAAAACCAGGGATGTGATCTCGGCTCAAGGGAGCATATCTTCTTGTGATTTGGTCCATCATGAAAAGCTCAAAGCTACTGATCTCTCTATAGTGGAGTCACCATGAAGCACAGGTTGCTGGATTCTTCATGAAAGGAGTCGCCAAGTGAATGATTTTAGCCTGTGAAAATTCTCAACTTATCATCCAAAAGTTTAGAGTTTACAATACATTGGGGTAAAATGCAATCGAAGAGTTGTATTCACAAGCTCATGGAGATTGACTGAAGCAACGTTTATCTACTTGCGCTTATGCAAAGCAAAAGCGTTTCGAAGGCTACCAGGCATAATCTTCAGGCTCCGTCTAAGACTTATGAAACAAACACATCAACCACAAACAAGTTTGTTCTCCCCAGTATGGTCGCCAATATGTTAGCGCTTGAAATTTCACCTCAGGCTGAAAAAGGTAAACTTCAAGGCAACATCAAACCACTTAGCCTCGTAGCTAGCTCTACGGGGCAGGAGAGGGCTCTCTCTGGTCTATCTCGGTAAATATCTTCAATGGGAAAGATAACCAATGTGGAAACACTGATTTTAGGCTAATAAATTGATAAAAAGGTTTGATTTAGGGATTTTTAGGGTTTTGGTGGAAAATTGGGGAAAGGCAATTTTGGGTGCGGGGATTGGACACAGTTTTTGCAGGGGGTTCTTTGGGGTGAGGTAGGAGACTGTATTGATACCTTTGATAGATGTGGATGGATTAAAATTACTGGTGAGAAGCTAAGGAGAGCAAGCAAACACCTTGAATTCTCCTTAAACAGCTGAAAACATTGATATTAAGCAAACTTAAAGGCAGAGCATAGCAACCATGAATTCTACCTTAACACTTCATTTGCCTAATTTGTAGAAGAAAAAGTAAGAAGATGATTCACATAAAAAAATTACAAGTACAATGAGAAGCACACCATCAATACATGTAACCACAAGAATCCCAAAAAGGACTGTAAAACCCTGGTCTTCCTTAGCCAAAAATTGCAGAGATACAATGAGTAATACAATAGAAGCTTTCTCCCTCAAGAGTCCAACCATGAAAATGACTAAGAAAGTACATAATATAGGCAAGCTAACATCTTCCCTTGCCTCTAGGGGTCGAGCTCACTATCCTAGGAGCTGTTTCAACCAATTCTAAACTGAGCACTGAAAACTAGGCAGTCAAAACAACTTGCCTCTATAAGCTAGGAAACCAATTCATTCATTAAATTTTTTCCTATCTCATGAATGAATCTTCTAGAAGAGATAAATAAGTGTCAAAATATCATAAAATTACATCATTTACATCAAGGAGGATCAAAATTCACTCCAAAAAGTAAAACCTAGTCAAAACTGCGTTTTGCTGAGCTGTGTACAATTTCTGTGAAAATTGCTCAACGGGTCGCACACTGATTCTGAAAGGGTCTCGCACCTTTGGAGCAGTTTTTTAGGAACGTCCAGGTGTCCAAATGAGGAAAACGTGGGCTTGTTGGAAAGGCCTAGATGTCTAAATTCCAATCCAAGTGGAATTTCTGAATTTGGTGTCCATTTGCCCCTCCACAATTGCAATCTCCCAAGACTGCTTCCTGTGTGTTAAAAAGGTGGCAGAAAGTCATTTTTTGCTTGTTTTTTGACCTTTTGGAGGCTCAAAACTTGGTGAAATTTCTTGATCTTTTATGGGTAAGTGTATTTTGCATGCCAAATCCAAAAATGCAAACTTTTCCTAAAATGGACTTCCCAATCTAAAGGGCCGCGCACAGTGCGCAACCTCTTGGGAGCAAAACCCTGTTTTTTGACCAAAAAATTCATAAATGACCAAAAATGCTCAAAATTTTTTGAAATTTGTGCTGGGAGTCCCCAATCAAGTACCATGCTCAGTCAAGGAGGCTTTGGCCAAAATTTGGAGTGGATCAGGCATTTTCCGTCGTTTTAGTGCCTTGGCCAACCTCCTTGGATCTGGCGATTGTAATTTTGACATTTCTCTAAAACCATGACACCTGTGTAAAAAGTGAAGGATTTTTTTCTTCTTTGGCATGTTATGGACAAAAACCTCTCTTAGTTTTGAAAAATTCATCTTTGATTTCTCTGAAACACCATTTGAGTGAAACTTATCCCGATGTGTGAAACAAGGAATTTTGTCGAAATGAAGTGAAATGAAGGGGATAAGGGGCTTCTA
>APFE031637676.1:148709-191544 GCA_000404065.3 Pinus taeda
TGTTAGGAAGTAGGGGAAAGTGGAATCTCAGATATTGAGTGAGGGGAAGGGGTCCAAAAGGGCAAAACACAGGCCCAACCTAGAAAATTGCCAGGTTGTGATAATACATGGTTGGGGTTTTATGCTGGTGCTTTCCCCTTGATATATCTTGTGTTATGTGTGATTATTTCTCTTGATCAATTATGCATGTTTCTACTTGATGTTGCTCATGAATTCGATTATGCTTCTACTTAATGTTTTGTAGAAGTAGAACAAGTATTATGCTTTAGGACCTTGCATATATCGGTTTGTTCTATAGGTGAGAATTTGTACATGGTATCAGAGCACAGGTGATCAAGCAAGAACAATATATTAGCAGGAGGAATTCAAAGTTTATTATTCGGGATATAGATCTCAAGTTGTTATCACATCTATTTCATCACTGCCATTCTATGGTTTGAGGCTTGAGTATGCCCTTGATGGTAGCTCAAACTATATAGCTTGGAAGGATCACATGGAGGCAGTTTTGGAAGATAATGGTCTTAAGGATTTCATTGATCAAGAAATCCCTAAGCCTACTGACAAGACTGAGCAAGTGGAATGGAGGAAGTGTGTGGCTAAAGCTAGGAGAATTCTCTTGGAGGGAGTGCGAGATCACATTGTCTTAAGCCTCCATGGGAAGGAGACTCCGCATGCAATGTGGAAAACATTGAAAGATTTATATCAGAATAGCAGTGATTAGAGGAAGTTGGCATTGAGGGACAAACTTTGAAAGATCAAGTGTGAAATGGATGAGACAATCTCTATGTATCTGACCAAGCTCATCACATGCATGGAGGAGCTTGCAAGTGTAGGGGTCATGACATTGGATGAGGATATGGTGAGTCTAGCACTCCTTGGCCTTCCTAAGAGCTAGAATAGCTACCAGGACTCAATGAATGGAAGGAAGAAACTACTAGATTGGGAACAACTATGGTCAGATTTGATGTAAGAGGAGATCAGACGAAGCACCAGAGATAGTTCTTCATCTATGCATGATGAGGAGAACTGTGCCTTAGCGAGTAAGGTGAAGAAGGAGAAGGAGAAGGTTTCTCTTTTTGAATCTCGGTCTTCCAATGATGGGAAGAAGGTTGACAAATCGAAAGTGCGATGCTTTCATTGTCATGAGGTGGGCCATTATGCTGCAAATTGTCCACAGAGGAAATCAAAGAAGGGATCCGGGGAAGGATTTGAAGGTGAGGCACTTGATTCACAGTTTGAGTTGGATTTCACACTCTTCGCATGCATGGTTTCATTCATGGTGGGAAGTGGTTGGTTTCTTGATAGTGAAGCTTCTTTCCAAATTACCGGTGACAAGAGTTTGTTTTGTACTTTGGGGGAGAAAGATCTCCAGATACTCATAGCGATGGGTAATAATGAGAAGTATAGTGTCTCAGGTGTAGGCACGATTATTTTTCAAAGGGAGCATGGAGCTCACCTTACCTTGACCAATATCAAGTATGTACTAGGACTGAAGAGAAACTTGGTGTCAATCGCGATGCTGGAAGATAGAGGCTATGATGTAGTCTTCAATAAGGGAAAGGATTTCCTTAGACACATCATCACTAGACAGGTGAAGCAGATTGGTTCATGGGTCAAGAACCTGTATGCTCTTGAGGTTCAAGATGCATGCAAAGCCTTGAGCAGCAAGGAAATTGATGGAGACTTGGTGGTTGAGAGGGAGAGTATATTACCTCTCAACATGCAAAGCCAAAAGAAGTCTCAGACAATTATGGAGGAGCCACAATTAGTGCAGCAGCTTCAGGAGGTTATGGAACAGCCATAATAGGGGAAGCTAAGAGGAGATCGAGTAGAGAAATCTACTCATGCACAGACCTCTAGTAGGGGGGAACTTCGAGCTAGGTGGGTAGAGGGATCACATGCAGCCATAGCTCCAGGTAGGAGGTGGGGCAATATAGAGTGATCGTCCCAAGGAGGAGGGGCAGGATCCTTGAGGTTCCCAACCTCTTGGATGAGACCTTACTACGGGAGCCCCAATGTGGAGTAGTAGGAACTTACTGATTGGGTAGAGACAGATGCAGATGAAGTGGCAGAGAGAGCGACAGTGCAGGAAATCCCAGGACAACACATAACTAGCAGGCTGCAGCAATGCGAGAGGCATAAGTGTTTTGCACAGTGCTAGGTGGCACATAGAGGTGTGCAATGATGCGAGATGCATGGAGATGTTGCAGTAGCGCAAATGTCAGAGAAGGAGCACTTTTCAGCAGCAGGTATAGCTTCAGCATCAGAGTATGTTCCTAGCCCAACAGAATGGTCAATTGGGAGTGTTTTTGTTCCAAGTGTTGTTGGATAAAGTGGATCGGGTAGATGTGTTGCATGCAGAACATTTCAGAGTTACATGATCGAGTTCGAGAGGAAGCCTTTCTTGTTGAGAGAGAGCGTTGAAAAATGTGCAACAAGAAATGTTAAATTTAGAATGTGCTATAAATAGAAGTCCTAAAAATAGCATGTCTAAAAATAGCAATTTGGCCAAGGAGGTCATTGGCCACCTTGTGTGAGAGGTGAAATTGCTAAAAATAGAAAGTTATAAAAATAGCATTTCTGGGTCCCTTCCTATTTTTAGCAGTCCCTAGTCTAACTATAGGAAGTAAAAACGAATTTAGTCTTACCAGCAGTTTAAAATATTAATTAATTAATCTCCATGAGTTAATTAGTTATGGAAAATTAAACTTGAATTCTTTGTGAGATCATGCAATTATTTTCTAATTAAAGGAGATAAGGTTCGGTTCTATAATGAGAGAATCAATTGACTTAGTACTAACTAGTCAAGTCCAGTTAGATTATTTAACAAGTTGTTAAATTTTCTATATTCAGTTTGTTAATGCTTGCATGCATGTGACAACTAATAACTGAGTATTTTCTCATGAATAACTAATGCATGGAAGTTTAGACAAAGACCCAGTTGAGATCAGATGAGGGACAATGTACTATCAGATGCTAGGATATTTCTAGTAAGTATTCCTTGCATGAGGAAGAAATCTATTTTTTTCTATGACTACGTAGGTGGACCTGAGGTGACATCAGGTATGATTAGGCCAATTTTCAGCCTATATAATGAGGCCTAGGTAGTCCATGATTTTCATCTTCTAATTGAAGATCATCAATATCTTTTGATTACAGAGAGAGCAGGATAGATATTGAGCTAATTCTTTTTGTATGTTGAAGAGGATTTCCACTTGATTGATAATATATGGTTGGGGTTTTGTGCTAGTGCTTTCCCCTGGATATCTCTTATGTTATGTGTGATTATTTCTCTTGATGAATTATGCATATTTCTACTTTATGTTGCTCATGAATTCGATTATGCTTCCACTTAATGTTTTGTAAAAGTAGAACAAGTATTGTGCTTTAGGACATTGCATATATCGGTTTGTTCTACAGGTGGGAATTTCTACAACATGTCCCCATCCTTAGGGAGCTTTTCTTAGGTGTAATCCTCAGATACACATGTTCCCCAACTTGGAACTCCTTGTGAACCCTATGCTAATCTTCGTAGCTTTCATGTCTGTCTTGTAACACCCTCAGGTTTTGTTTGATGAGTTTGACTTGCTACTCTATTTCCTTGAGCATGTCAGGCCAAATCATGACCCTATTCACCAAATTACTCCAATTGATAGGAGCGTTATAATTCCTCCCATACAAAGCTTCAAAAGGACTCATTCTTTATGGTTTCTTGGTATCCATTATTGTAAGAAAAGTCTACAAGAGGTAGGTACTCTTACGACTTCTTTGGCTGGTGCATTGCATACATCCTCAACATATCTTCAACGATTATATTTATCCTTTCTATCTGCCCATGTATTTGTGGATGGTAGGCTATGATAAATGCCATCTTTGTTCCTGGACCTGCAAATAGTTCCTTCCGAAACCGGGAAGTGAACTTAGCATCTTTGTGTGATATAATTTTCTTGGGAATGTCATGTAACCTCACAACCTCTTTTATGAAGATTTATGCCACTTCACTAGCATAATTGGTAGACTTGACTGACACAAAATGAGCTACCTTCCTCAACTTATACACTATTACCATGATTTCATAATGTTTCCTAGTCATTTAAGGCAATCCTATAATGAAAACCATGGAGATTACTTCAAATTTCCATTCCGGAGTGGGAATAGTCTGTAACAATCCTATTGGGTGCTTGCACTAAGCCTTTACCTACTGGCATTCCATGCATCTTGCTACAAAATCAGTCACTTCCTTCTTCAAATTTGGGCAGTAATAGTACCTTTTAATGGTTTCAATGATCTTTTGATACCCTTGATGCCCTGAATAAGACTTAACATGGAATTCCTTCATTATCATTATTTTTGTTTCGTCATTGTTAGGCACATAGATCTTACTACTGAATCTAACTAGGACATCATTTGTGAGGTGATGTTACTTATCCTTACTACCTTGTAGTAGTCTTTCCTTCACTTGTTGATATTGTTCATCCTATAGTTCGGTATTCTTGATCCTTTCTACCAGGTTTTTTGTATATGAACTCACTACTGCCAAGTAACTCGCTTGAACTCTTCTACTAAGAGAATTGACCACCTTATTCTCTTTGCCCTTAATGTCCTTAATTTGAAAGTCAAATTCACTAAGCGTGGCCAACCATATTGCCTACCTAGCATTTAACTTGGGTTATCCAAACAAATATTTTATTCCACTATGGTTTTTCATGAGTATGAATTTTCTGCTAAGGAGGTAGTGCCTCTACATTTTCAATGCATGAATAATGATCACTAACTCCAATTCATTAGTTACATAATTCACTTCATGGAATCGTAGCACACTACTTGACCTTCCTGCATCAAGACCCCACTAAATCCTTCCTTGCAAGCATCTATGCACACAATGAATTCCTTATCAGGATCCATAATTCTCAACACTAGTGTGTTTGTGATCAACTACTTCATCTGCTCAAAACCTTCTGCACACTGGGAAGTTCATTCAAACTTCTTTCCTTTCCTTTGAAAGGATGTGATAGGATGGCATATCTTAGAGAAATTCCTAATAAATCTCCTGTAATAACCTCCCAATCCCATGAATGACCTAACCTCTTCCACATTCCTTGGATTTGGCCATTCCATTATGGCCTTAATCTGTTCATTATCAACCGAAATCCCCTCCTTGGAGACAATCTACCCCAATGAATAATGTATTTGTCACTAGAAGAAGTCACACTCTCCAATATTTTCATAGAGCTTGTGCTCTCTTATTAATTGTATTATTGGAGCCAAATGTTTCTCATGCTCCTCACCTATCTTGGAGTACACCAATGTGTCATCCATAAATACAATGACAAACCTGTCCAAATAAGGACATAACACACTATTCATTAAGCACATGAATGTGGCAGTAGAATTAGTGAGTTTGAAAGGTACCACTACAAACTCATAATGTCCATACCTGGTCCTGAAGGTAGTTTTATGAATATCCTCTTCCTTGATCCTTACTTGATGGTATCTTGACCTTAAGTCAATTTTGGAAAAGTCCACTACCCCTCTCAATTGATTGAAAAGATCATAAATTCTAGGAAATGGGTACATATTCTTTATGGTGGCCTTATTGAGTTGTCTATAATCAATACATAATTGAATAGTTCCACTCTTGTTCTTCACAAATAGTACAAGTGCTCCCCATGGAGACACACTTGGCCTTATGTGACCTTTGTCAAGCATCTCTTTCAACTACAACTTTAACTCCACCAACTCTGGAGTACACATCATATATGTGCCTTGGATGCTGGTTCTACTCTAGGTGCCAACTTAATAGAGAAGGCTATCTCCTTGTGGGGTGGTAATCCAATGACCTCCATAGGGAAAACATATGCATACTACTGCAAAACTAGGTACCTTCTCAACATTTCAATTTCCTCCTTTTCAAGGTCACTACTATCTCTTGCATCACTAGTAATATGTAATACAAATAAGGTGCATCCTTTCCTACTATTGTGTTTGACTTGCATAGCAGATATTTGCCTCACTGATGTAGGCTTCCTTTTTCCTTGCATAATGTTTCTCTCTCCCTTCTCATCTAAACACTCGATCTCCTTTGCAAAATAGTCCACCTTGGTTTTGTACATGTATAACTAGTCCATGCTGAGTAATACAATGTACGCACCTAAGGGAAACAAATTCAAGTGTGCCATTGTAGGCATGCCATTTAGCTCAAAGGCACATGACCTTACACAGTGACTGATCTTCCTCTTGGTTTGAGTGGTTAACTGAACAACCCATGGTTCTTCATGCAATTGCTTTCTTAGATTGCATTTTTAAGCAAGCTATGGGATAATGTAACCATAATTAGAACCCAGATCAATTAAAATGGAGATAATTTGATCATGAATCTTACCTTCCATCAATGATGGATTCCTAGTGATCTACCTAGAGGTTGTCAAATATTGCATAAATTCTAAGTACATTTCAAGTTACCTCACCCGCTATGTGAGCTTCTTAAGTGTTGTAAATATTTTGCCCAACATTTTTCTCATGTGGAAAATCCTTTTTCCTGTGGGTTTTTTCACAAGTCCAACACCTTAATGGTTCTTAGCCCTAAAACTTAACTGGTTTTGATATTGCTTGTTGTACATTCTTCCTAACAACAACATTTGACTTCTGCTAAAATTGGTTTACAGGGACTGTGTGCTTATATTCCCTCCTTTCTGAGTTCTTCTCAAGCCAATTCTTCTTTCTTTTAGCGTTATTCCTTGGATTCCAGTTGATTTTAATCTCTTGTTTGCATTTTGTTGGCATTGATATTTTTTTCAATGTTGCAAATGTGTTGGTTGGTTGGCATTGATGTCAACCTAGTTGCTTGGGTTGCAGGTGTGTTGGATATACGTCTTTGTGGATGCTTGAGATGGTTGTGCAGAGATGTTTTGGAGAAGTTTGATGGCTCAGATGTTTAGTTTGGTTGTTGGTTGGCATCCTAGTCAACCTCGTTTGACTTGTGATGATGTTGGTAATATTGTAGTGACTTGATGAAGTGTTTTAGAGGTTACAGAGACTTTCAGAGGTCCTACAGGGGCTTGTCAAGCTCTGGAAGAAGTTTGAGCAAAGTTTTAGTAGAGTTGACTGAGTTTTGGCCATCCTTAGCCCTAGAAGTACGTATGTTGAGTCATGGGAGCAACTGAAAATCTCCAATTGCATGGAGCCAAGCCTATGGTAGTGGCTAAGGACTTCCAGTCACATGGAGGCTGTGTTGTGGGAGAAACTAAGGTTTTTCATGCATTTTGCTCTGCATTCCTCACGTTGCTCAACTAATTTTGGTGTTGTGGCAATGTTATTGATCGAAATTTTTTGGCATATGGTCGGAAAAGTTTGTGGGCCCTCTAGAAGCTAATGAAGGTTGAAGATATAAAAGGGCTAGTGAAGTTAGTGGTTGATTTGTTCAAGAAGCCTATCTCAACCAAATATAAAGCATGTGAAAAGGATTGTTAAGTGGTCCATAACTTGTAGCATTTACTAAGTGACTCGGTGCAAAAAATTGATAAATAGAGGAAGGAACTGAGTCTATTTGGTTGGTTTTTATGTGAGTGTGAGAGTATGCTATTGTGGGGGATTTGTGAGTGAGTATAATTTTATAAAGATACTTGCATTTCATTTTAGAGAGTGTATATGAAAAATTCAGATTAGATGTATTGTAGAGTGGAGAAGAATTGGCAGCTTATGGTGTATTTGGGAGCAGTGTTTTGGTGTGAACAGAAGAGAAGAAAAATCCCTCTCCGGGCAAAGTTTGATTCAGATTTTATGAGGAGAATGATGAATTTGTTGGGTTTATCATGTTGAGCGAATTGAGAACCCAATATGAAACATTTTTGAAATGTGGTTCCCATGGAGGAAGTGAAGGCATGGAGGCTTCAGTATAGGAAATGATTTGGCATTGAGTAGTAGGAAGATTTTTCTCCATCCAATAGGAGTTGGATAGTCCAATGGTAGTTGGGTGAGGATCACTAGTTATTGGAGCTCCCAGTTGATAGTAGTTTGTAGATCCACAAGAGAAACAAATTTATGAATCGATAGAAGCAAACATATTGTAGAGGAAGCCAAGTATTCCGACTTATGGGTGTAAGCTAATCCATGTATAATTTTTCAACATATTAATAAAAAGAATTGAGCGGCACAATAATAGAAGGGTGGTTTTCTCCCAAAATGGTTTACACCATAAATACTTGTGTTCTTGTGTGTGCATGCTTGCTTTTCTCATGATTGTTATGATTTTAGTTTATTGTTTCTTATATGTTGTAATGAGCTAATTTTGTGAGTGTGCATGGTTAATTGAGATTGTGGCAAAACTTTAAATTGGTGAAAATTGATACAAAGGCCATAACTACTAATTCACCACCGCTCTTAGTAGTGAATCATTGTTTCCAACAATTGGTATCATAGTCGGTTCTCTTCAGTGAGGGTTGACTGCTTGGAGAGTAGATTGTGGATTATGGCCAAAATCAAGAGGAATATGTATCAAAAGCCAAAGAATTTGAAGAAGGAAGAAAATCACCTCATTGCAAAAGAAGCTGCAAATTCTAAAAGCGCAGCCAAATAAGATGTGTCATGAGGTATTATGTTGAAATAATTTTTTAATTACAATTATGATGATTCTATTGAGGTTGATAGTCAAGATGCCAAAGAGTATTGTTTTTATTAAGGCTGAATATGAATCGGAAATGGTTGTGATAAAATCATTAGCTGCTTAAATTAACATATGCATGTAGAGATCATAAGAAAATGTTTTATATTTCTTATGGGAAGGAGAAAAATATCAAGGAGGAGATCACTACCTTAAGAACCTAGGTGGTGGATTCAAAAAGAAATGAAGAAATAATGTGTAGTAAGAAAAAGGAAAAGAAAGATTATGTAGAAGCACTTGAAAATGTAGCATAAAATTTGAGAAAACAACTTGAAGAAAAATACCAACGACTTGTGAAGGTTAAGAGCAACATAGAAATGAACAAATCTAGCTCTAACCATCAAAGAGGATATGTAAGTTCTTATGTAGGAAAAATTAATAGAACATGTTCAAAGAAGCCTACAACGAAGATTGTGAGCAACCATGACAAGCTTGGAGAGAAGAGACAACAAATTCATCACAAGAAACAAAGAATAATGTTGAAAGGAGCTTCTATGCCAAGAATATCATATGCTCCTAGAGATGATAGTATCAGAATTCAAAGGAGAAATCAAAATTCATTTTCTCCCTTAGTGAACGATATTGAGTGTTTCAATTGACACCAATTTGGACATGTGGTAGCCTATTGTAGGAGAAAATTGGATACATCTATGTAGAAATTTGGACACCAAATAATGGGATCTTCTTTTAGGTATACAAGTGTGTTTAATGGTTTATGTTATGCATGTAACCTTTTTGGCCATAAGACCATTGATTGTAGGTCTAGTATGAGAAGTTGGAAATATAGCATGAGGAACAAAATATCATATCCTTTGGCTTCTTATCTTGGTCATGTAGAACGTTATATGTGTCACAACTTTGGACACATGGCCAAGAATAGCTAGATGCGTAGATCCATGAAACCTTTGATTAAAAGGCAGTAGACAAAAAGACATGCACAACAAAGAAACCAAGTAGGATCTTTGTGGAAGAAAAAGGAAGAACAATTAGGAAAATGTGGTATTTCTCTTTGTTCTCATGATGAGGATGATAAATGGTATATTGATAGTGGATGTTCACATCAGATGTCAAAAGATAGGAGTAAATTTCACTTCCTTAAGAGAATCAATAGAGATCATGTTATTTTTGAAGGGATTGAACTAGCAAAAGTGTTGGGAAGTTGTAAAGCCAACCTTGGTGAAAAGAGGACCAATGCAGAAAATCTGTGTCTTGTAGAAGGTTTAATGCACAATATTTTAAGTGTGAGCCAAATGGTTAATGGAGGTAAGGAATTGGTCTTCAAATCCAAGGGATCTTTCATTAGGAAAGAAGGATCAAAGAGGGTAATTTCAAGAGGAGTCAAAACCCAAGATAATGTGTATGTATTGAAGGGAAAAGTGAAAGGTAGGAAGAGATCAATAGAGTACTCTTCCTCATAAGATTCTAAGTAGAAGATATCAACACATCCTGCAATCCACTCTTGCATGATAGATATTTTAGACTACAAAATGGATGTGAGGCCTTCATAGGCTCAGGGGGGGGTATTTGGCACATCTTGTTTTCTTGCATGCAGTTAGTTTATGGTGATTTTGATTCTTATCCTTTTTTATTATGATTTCTTGATGATGGATTTTTGCTACTGATGTTGTCTTTGCTAAAGTGTGATAAGGAGGAGAGATGGTTCATGTTCAGGTTGGGCACTTTTTATGCTTCCAATGTTTTGATGGTATTATGGCTCCTTGGAGGAGTTGGTTATGCATCTCATGATATGTGCTCATATGTTGCAAATGTTTATATTTTGATTATGCATGGGCTATATGATGCTTATATGAGTTGATGTAACATGCATTTTGAGTTGATGATTTTATGCATGTGTTGGTTCCATGGAGATTAGTGTAATGCTGATATTTTGTCTGTGATGTTTCTATGAAGTAGTATGTTGGTGGATGATGTTTATAGTTGGTGGTGTGATGTTGCTATTTTCATTACATCATTATATGCTTATTTGTTGCTATTAGTTATTGAGCATATTGTAGAGGATCATGCTCCATATGATGGTTTTTATTGCTGCCATGTATAGCTACAAAGGGATGATATATTGGTTTGATTGGTGTGCTATGATTGTGGCTTCATGATGTTGTTGCTACATGTTATTGTTGGTCCATTGTGTATTATCATGTGCTACTAGTTACTACTATTGAGATATTGATATATGGCTGATGATATGGGGAGGTTGATCCATGTCCCTTATGTGATTTATATTGATAGGATCTTGCTGTTGCAAGAGGACATGTTGTGAATCATATGCTCCATGTACTTACATTATGATATTGTATTGGACATGAATAAATTTGAAATCCATGTTTGGTATATGTTTTATAATGAGTCATGAGAGTTAGTCCAACTATATATGGCTTGTTAGTAGTGTTGTTGCAGCCATGTACACTCTCATACTTATCATGGCAGACATGTTTGAGTCATGCATACATTGATAGAGAGTCATGGTTCAGCTATATAGGCTTATTGATGTCATTGTATAATCATGTATTATTATTTTAGAAGCTATGTAATAGGCCTATGAAGCCCTGTACTTTGATGCATATCATTTGGCCATAGTAATTGGTCTATGAGGAGTAGCCTCTTGCATATGGAAAGGAGGCATTAGTAGCTACATATGTATCAATTTACATTCAACTATGGAGATGTTTTCATTCAGTGGAGTATGGTTGGTCATACTATTGTGACTTGTCATCATGTATTTGTTGCTACCATGACTACTGTTGGGTGTGGAGACTGATTATCTTCTGTATTCAAAGGTATCATCACATTGAACCCCAGTTCATAATGGGGTTGCAATGCTGCCTGTAAAATATTTACTGCAGGGGTGGTCCAGGGCGGGCAGCTGCGACCTTTGGGAGCCCCCCCTTGGTGGGGGGGTCAGGGAAAATGCCCCCGAAGCTAAAAATAGATGTAAATTTGCCTTGTAAAATGTTGTAATTTCATAGTCAATCTAGGTCGTTCATTAGGTGGAGATCTGATAGTAGAAGTTATGTTTAATTTAGGGTTTTTTACCCTAGAAGGCAAACCATCGCTATAGATGAGGGAATTGTATTGCTTATATGTAGATCTATATTCTGAGTGAGGAAGAGAGAGGAGATTGAGAGCGAAGAGGGAATTATAGCAGATCTGCTATTGGTTGTATCTCTTCAGTTTGTTGGATAATATAAAATGAAGGATTGGCTGTTTCTCTGTGGACGTAGCCCAAACTGAGTGAACCACGTATATTTACATCTATCTTGTTTTAAGTGTTTATATTTTTGCTATATTTTATGTGTTCCATTGCTCTGTAATATATAATTTTCTAACAACTAGTATTAGAGCCAAAGGTCTATTTGGTTGAGAGAAGGGTTCCTAGTTCGAGTGGGAGTAATGGTGGAAGATGGTAGGTTTAGGGTCGAAAAATTTAATGGCCAAAACTACCAGCTATGGAAGATGTAGATGGAATATTGTCTGTATCAGAGAGATCTGTACCAACCATTGAGCAGAAAGGAAAAGAATCCGACGAGTATGACAGACATAGAATAGAATATTCTCGAAAGAAAGGCACTTGGAACAATAGGGTTGTGCCTAGCGGTGTTGATAGCATTTAATATTTCAAAGGAAATAACAACAAAGGGTTTAATGTCGACATTGGCCAAACTATACAAAAAACCCTCAGCCTCAAATAAGGTATTTCTTATGAAGAGTTTATTTAATATGAAAATGTCCTAAGGTGGATATGTTGCTGATCATTTAAATGAATTTAATACAGTTACCAGTCGGTTAAGTTTTGTAGGGGTAACTTTTGATGATGAAGTTAGGGCTCTATTATTTCTATACTCATTGCCAAAAAGTTGGAATGGTTTAGTTATGGCCATTAGTAACTTTGTCTTTGGATCTAGTACTTTAAATTTTGATGATGTTTTCGATGCAATCCTTAGTGAGGAAAAGCGATGAAAAAGCTCCAGTGAGACATTAGGTAATGCTTTGACTGCAGAGACTAGGGGAATAAAAATGTAAAGAGGAAAGAGCCTTGGATATTGCACTACGTCAAGAAAAGGCAAATCCAAGTTGAGATCGGCGATAGTGTGTTGGAAATGCGGGAAGAAAGGACACCTGAAGAAAGACTGCAAGTCTCGGAAGGAAAAAGGAGATGCGCAACAAGAAAATAATCATTAAGTGAATGTAACAGGTGAGGTGTTGTAAGATGCTTTGATTCTTTCTTTAGAAAATATTATTGATGCCTGGGTGGTAGATTTAGGGGCCTCATTCCATGCCACACCTGATAGGAAACATTTTCATGTTTATGTTCAAGGGGATTTTGGACAAGTTCGATTGGGTGATGATAAACCTTGTAAAATCATTGGAATGGGTACAATTTTCATAAAAAAACAGATTGGGAATCACTGGCTATTGAAGGAGGTAAGGCATGTTCCAGATTTGAAGAAAAATCTTATTTCAATAGGGCAGTTGGGAGGTGAGGGCTGTGTGACTAAAGGATCCCTGGTAATAGAAAAAGGAGAAAAGGTTGGTACATTGTATTTATGCAATGGTATTTCTAATTCTGTTAATGCTTTAACCTCTATAGGAGAAGATACGACATTGTGGAATCATAGGCTCGGGCACATGAGTGAGAAGGGGATGCTAATTCTTTTGTCAAGAAATTTTTTGCCAGGTTTGAAGCATGTTGATTTAGAATTTTGTGAGAATTGTGTTTATGGAAAACAGAAGAGAGTCAGATTCCTCAGAGTTGGGAAAGAAAATAAGAGCAAAAAATTAGAGCTTGTGCATACAAATGTATGGGGACTTGCTTAGGTATCATCTCTTGGTGGCTCTCATTATTATGTTACTTTTATTGATGATGAAACTAGAAAAACCTAGATTTATTGTATTCAAAATAAATTTGATGTATTTGATACTTTCAAGAAATGGAAAGCTTTGGTTGAAAATGAGATAGGAAGAAGGTTGAAGTGTCTCAGATCAGAAAATGGAGGTGAATATTGCAGCGGAGAGTTTGATAGATACTATTTAGAGAATGAAATTCATAGAGAGAATACAGTTCCAAGAACACCACATGAAAATGGTGTGTCAGAAAGGATGAACAAAACGATCATGGAGTGTGCAAGGTGCATGAGATTGCATGTAGGATTAGCTTTACAATTTTGGGCAGATGATGTAGATACTGTTGTTTTATCTAATAAACAGAAGGCTTTCAAGTTCCTTGGATGGTGGTATTCCAAAGGAGGCATGGATAGGTAAAGGGTAAACTACTCATTCTTAAAAACTTTTGGTTGTGAAGCCTTTGTCCACATTGGCAGGCTAGGTAGTAACTCCACGAATTCAATTCATTTTATTCTTTCAGGTTGGTCTTTATTATATACATGAGGGAGGGACTGTTCACTTCATCTCCCGATGACTGTTCATATTCTTTATCATTTATTTACATTAATTACATTCACCCAATCCTAATGATTAGGTGTCAATATTCCCCCCCTTAATCTGAAGGGATGTTGGTGAGTCCAAGCATCATTCTGAATCGTTAAATCTTTTCTCTTCCAAGTGCTTTGGTGAAGATGTCTATAATTTTTTCATTAGTGGAACAAAGATGGAGATGGTTTGTTTTGGCCTCAACATGATGTCAAATCAAATGATATTTAGTATTGATGTGCTTCATTCGATCATGGAACTTTGGGTTCTTTGCCAACTTTATTGTAGAGGTATTTTCAATCATGAGTGGAGCTGATTGTACTTGTTTTACCTGCAAATATTCAATAATTTTCTCGAGCCACACAATTTTTTTTGTTGCCTCAGCTGCTGCCACGTATTCTGCTTCTATTGTGGAATCTATTGGAACTGATTGTTTGCGTGATCTCCAGGAGACAGCTCCTAATCCAAGACTCATAGCATATCCTGAAGTAGATACCCTAGTTTCTTTCTCTCCATCGAAGTCTGAATCAAAGTATCCAATCAAGCTAAAGTCATCCACCCGTGTATACTTGATTCCAAAGTCTTGAGTTCCCTTCAAGTAGCTTAGAACTCTTTTTGCAGTAGACCAATGTCCCTCACAAGGCTTTTGCATAAACCTAGAGAGGATTCCAATAGCAAATGAAATGTTTAGTCTGGTAGTAGTTAGGTAATTGAGACTTCCTACAAGCTATCTATACTTTGTTGAATCTTCAAATTCTTTTCCTTCAATAGATGTGAGCTTTAAGTTTTGTTCCATTGGAGTAGTAAGAGGATTGTATTTTGTCATGCCAAACTTGTTTAACAGATCTCCAATGTACTTCTTTTGAGAAAGAAATATGGACTTTGGATGTTGAGTTACTTCAATACCAAGATAGTAATGAACATATCCCAAATCAGTCATTTTAAAACTTTTCCCCAATTCCTTCTTTATGGATGCAATGTAGCTTTCATTGTTCCCTGTATCAAAAGATCATCTACATATACCACAACATATACAATTTTTTTGCCAACTTTCTTGACAAATAAAGTTGCATCATCAAGATCATAATGTTTAAAATTGAGTTTCAGAAGATGCTCAGTTAGTTTTTCATACCAAATTCGCAGTGCTTGTTTGAGGCCATACAAGGATTTCAAAAGTTTGCATACTTTATGTTCATGTCCATTCACATCAAATCCTTCAGGCTGGGACATAAAAATATTCTCTTTTAGATCTCCATTCAAGAAAGCAGTTTTTACATCCATTTGATGGACTTTCCAACCGTTTCGAGCTACTAAGGCAAAGAGTGTCCTGATGGTAGCGCATTTTGCTGTGGGGGCAAAATGTTTCTCATAATAGAATCCTTCCTTCTATGCAAAACCTTTTGCCACAAGCCTGGCTTTGTGCTTGTCAAGTGAGCCATCAGCTTTATACTTGTTCTTGTAGACCCACTTGCAACCAATTGGTTTGGTTCCTAATAGAGGATCAACTAGCTTCCAAGTGCCATTCTTTATCAACGAATCATACTCCTTTTACATCACTTCTTTCCATTCATCATGAGAAGCAACTTCTTTGAAGGAAGTTGGTTCGAAATCTGTAGACAAATTCAATTCAAAATCATAAGAAACATCCATATCAACAGGTGAATCAGAGTCATCTACATCACCTCCATTTTGTCGGTTTGAATTTCTAGTCGCTGTCTTTCCAACCTCATCAGGGTGAACACTTTCAAGTGTCTTTTTTAGCCACTTTGAGGGACCTTTCTTAGATGGTTCAGGCTGCTCCATTGATTGAGTTGGGACTGAATCAAGATTGAGTCTTCCAATTCTATCAATCACATCACTTAAAGTATCATCCGTTGTTGAAGTTTCATGTGGGGGAGAGAGTTCTTCAGAAGAAGATTCCACATGTTGATCTAGTATAGGAGTCCCCCCTTCAAGATGTGGAATCTGATTATCAAATTCTTGAAATGATCTTGCATTTGTGAATCTATCCAAGCGATCAAGTTGCCACTCAACAACATTGTTAGTTTTGGATGATTCAAAAATAATTACATCTCTAGATACAACAAACTTTTTATTGACTTCATCATATAGAAGGTATGCTTTGGAGGTGTTTGAATACCCCAGGAAGATAAACTTACAACTTCTTACACCAAGTTTGTTTCTATGTACCTTTGGTATCAAGGCATAACAAATGGAACAAAAGACCCTGAGATGATTTACCGAAGGAACGTGCCCATACCACATTTCATATGGAGTCTTGTTTCTAATAGCATTAGATGGACATATATTCTTTATATATGCAGCACATAGAACAACATCAGCCCAAAACATCATTTTTACATTTTTGAAGAAGATCATGGAGCGCACCATATTTAAGATTGTCCTATTCATTCTTTTAGCTACACCATTCTATTGGGGATTATAAGGCACAGTTGTTTGATGTTTGATCCCATGTTGGCGAAGATAGTTTTCAAATTCACTTGAAGTGTATTCTTTTCCATTATCAGTGTGAATAGAGCCAATATGAGATTTTGCATCATTTTCAATCCATTTATGAAAGTTCTTGAATGTTTGAAAAGCATCAGATTTTTTCTTCAATAAATAAACCCAACACATTCTGGTGTAGTCATCAATAAATGTTGTCATATATTTATTTCCATTTGCAAAAAGGAATAGGAATTGGACCACATAAATCTGAATGAATGAGTTCAAGTTTTCTATGTGCTCTTGAATGTGAATCATGAAAAGACTATTTGCTATGCATTCCTAGAATGCAAGCATCATATTGCGTAAATTTCCTAGGAATTGTAGGCAAACCAGTAACACCATTTTTCTTCAACAAGCGGAGGTTGTCATAGTTCAAATGTCCAAATATCGTATGCCATAATAAACTTGATGGAAGTGTACCTTCTTCATAATGAGAATTGTATGAGAGATGTTGTGCACAAGCAGAGGTACCCTGCACCTTGAGAAGCCTTTATTCTTCTATTCCCCTCATGACAAGTGAGTGGTCAGATGTTTTTCTCACCTCAAGCTTGCCAAAAACATATGAATGGAGTGACCTTGCTAGCCGATGTGGACCAAGGATAGCAAATTTCTCTTCAGCTGTGGGAGATATAGAACATGATGCGGAAGAAAGTTTGGAAGACCAAGCAATTTAAGCTTGATTATGCCAAGCCCTGATGGCTTGAGTTTTGATTGGTCTGCAAAGTATACTACTCCATCAACATTGTGAGTAAATTCTTCAAAAATTCTTTTTTATGAATCATGTGGCAAGTTGCTCCTAAATCAAGAAACCAATCATTTTTGCAAGAAGCAAGTGAAGCATTAAATAAGTCTTCATTTACTCCAATATTACATTGTTCCACAACATAATGAGCAGATTCAGGTGCTTTACCTTTGTCTGTGTCATTAGTTTTACCTTTTTTGGTTTCTTTGTTGCTCAATTTTGTCCCAAGGTTACCTGCATGTAGAGGCATCATGTGATCCATTTCTTTTGTAGCGTATGCAGTGCAAATCTGACTTTTCTGCTTGAGAGTGTCTGCCCACCTGCCTATGAAATATATTCCTCTTCTACCATCTCTTCCTTTGGAAGAATCTTGGGAAAGATTATTTTTTTTTTTATTATAAAGGCACACAACCTCTTCAGAAGAAGATATGATTGAATGCATTGTAAAATCTGAGCGTTGTAAAAATACTTCTGCTGGCAAAAAATGCGTTTTTGATGTAAAAAATTGCACTGTAGTAGCAATATTCTGAATTCTTATGAAAACCAAGAAACAAGTTGCACAGATAGGATTTTCTAAGGCTTCTTTTGGAAAACAATAAATAATATTAGACAACCAAGTTCCAATCCATTTGGATCACAACCAATATTTAGGCAAACCAACACTACAACAAATACTAATCCATTTATCCAGAGGCCTATTGGGAACATGACATGGATCACAACCTTTGAAATATTCACACCATATATTAAAATGTAGTCAACACATATATGCCTTTTCAACCATGGGTAGTGCACATAATTCAATATGACACTTCATATAATTCAAGATCAAGAGACAGGAGAATGCGCTATAAAAAATATACGACCCTTCATACTATCAACTTTTTGATTGCCCTCTACCATTAACTAAATTCCATTTGGTGCACAGATTAGTAGTTCAATGTTTGGCACCGCTAATTTCTTCAGTTCCAGCAAAAGGTACCTTTAATTGTTACACACAGGATGTGGAGTGGCTGCGAATGGGAGCGGTAACATTTTTTTTTTGGTTCTATACTGCATAGAATTACACACAAACAAACTTTATAACATGTATTAATAGTCACAAAACTAAAAAAACATTGCAAAAATAGCAAGAGTCGATCACTTGAGAATTTAAAACAAAAGGCCATCTACAAAGTAGCTGGATGCATCCATCTGCACATAAGAATTTGGTTTTATTATTGCTCTGACTCCACGCTCACTCCATCTCCATGAGGACTCCATGCTCACTGCATCTCCACTAGACTGCGTATGGGAAAGAGCTTAAGGGGAGAGGCTAAGGGACTGAGGTAGATACTGCTAGAACAGAACAAAACCACCACGCTTCTGCTGCACTAGATTAAGCCGAGGTGTATGGGGCATTATGCCAAGAGAAAACTGAAGTTGTGGTACGGCAGCATATGGCATGGAAGTAAAAGCTGGAAGCGTCGGAACCGCACAAGGTGAATGGGGCATATTATAAGTGCATATGACAATATTCATAGATATATGAAGGCGGCTAAGAAAACCACAACGTTCAACACATTCACATGTTGCAACATAATTCACACTAGTATTTCAAATGATTCAATGCATAAAACTTTCACAACTTGCAGAGAAAAGTGACCAAACCATAGTGGGTGCTAGATTAAGGTTCTGGTCTGAAAGGTGTGCGCTCATATCCCACAGCTTTTGTGACTTTTCACTATGTTTCCACTGCGATTCTAGCGATACCACTGAGCAGTATTCAATGAGATACCACCGAGCAGGCTGACTATTTAGAGGGAATATAAAACACATATGACAGTGGGTTGAGGAATGTGGGTGCAAGCCATGGAAGAGGTGTTAGTTCAACAAAATAGGCAGGAAACTGACACCAACAGTTACACTAAAGCTACTTTTGGGAGCTGGCTCTGATACCATGTCAGACCAGGTAGTAACTCCTCAAAATCAATTCGTTATATTCATTCAGGTTGGTCTTTATTATATACATGAGGGAGAGGCTGTTCATTTCATCTCCAGGTGACTCTTCATATTTTCCATTATTTATTTACATCAGTTACACTTATTCACCCAATCCTAATGATTAGGTTTCAACACCCACACTTAGCCAAATTCTCGAGTTTCTTTAGCAACCTAGCCTCATCTAGCTTTCCTGAATTGCACAATTCACATCTATAAATGTCAATATTTTATCTTACCTGCTAGAACTGCATAATGCATAGAAAGCCCAACCTCCATTGGCATCCAAAACTACATAGTGGCTTCCTTCAATGTCCTTCCCTCAGCCGAAACCCACTCTCTCCAAAAACTATGCAATTTTGTCCTCCAGGCATTGCAGTTGCCCAATCTACCTTGCATCCTGAAACTGTGCAGATGTATCCTCTAAGGGCCTCATCCCACAGCAGTCACTGCTCGCTTAAACTGTGCAATTGTGTTTCTTAGTGGACATGAAGAAAGATGACATGCTAGATGATTCTAAAGGAGATGAGGACAAATATAATTAGACCAAGGAACCCAAGGATCGGATAGAAGATCGAGACTGCATGAAGACTCCATCTTATACATAACCTGTTGGAGGGTAGGTATGGAAAGCAAAGCACATGTTTTGAAATACACCTTTTAGTGTAGCATGAAGGACCACTTATCATTTTAATATCATTATGTCTTCAATGACATGCATGGTTGCAAGCTCAAAAAGTCATTCCATGTGTTTCCTTTAAGTGTCTTGCTCCCTTTCACTTGTTGGATCAACTGTAGTATTTTGGCATGTTTGGTTGTTATGTCATGTTTGTGGGCCTTTCTGGCAACCTCAAAGGTTGGTCTTTGTGTATACAAGTTCTCCTAGCCATGTAAACACATATCACACTCATACACAAAGTTTCAATCACCATCGCACAAGTGTTGTCATGGTTGTCCTAGAGTCTCTCTTAAGTGTCATACTTTTTATTTTCCATTATCTGTTGCATGATCTTCAAAGAAACATGATATAAATGGCCAAGTATTCTATGCTAAATCTCGCCTACATCACAACTCGGCACCTTATCTGCCTTTGAGCTCAATGCAACACAATCCTCCACGTCTAACTTTTATAGGTTCTTCACACGAACCCTGATCCTCTTCACCTGTCCCATGGCTATGTGTCTCAAGAATTCCATTCTTTTGCTGAATATCACATCATACTCATGATCTTCCAAAATTATAATAGAGATGAGATTTTTCTTTAGGCTTGGAATTAACATGACATCCTTGAGCAAGAGGGGGGAGCCAAAATTCCTATGAAAGGTGATTGTACCAATCTCGTTTGTACTATACCTTCCATTAGCCCACATCTCAATGTGAATTTGCAAATATTTCTCCTCCAACTCACTGAAAGAAAATTTATTTCCTATCATGTTTAACGATGCACCTGAGTCCAAGTATCACATGATCTCCATGGCTTTGTTAGCCATGCATGCAATGAGGGTAATGTCAAGCACGAACTTTGATGCCAAAGATTCACCCCCTACTCCTCTTGAGGTCTTCTTATTTTCCTTATTGTGTGGAAAATTCATGGTATAGTTCTCAAATTCATTACAATGAAATAATTTAATTTTTAACATATCTTTCTTCTTTTCCCCTTGACCAGATTCTGGTTTGGATTGGGATTTCTTCCCTTTTTCATTATTTTCCTTTCCATCCAATGCAATTTTTTCTTCATCCTCGCCCTTGGATGAAGTTGCATCTCTTTTATTTCGCTTTATTTCCTCGTGTACCAAATTAGACCATAAGCCCTCTGAACTTGGTTGTTTGTCCCCCCCATTCACTAAATCTTTATAGTTATGCGAGTTTTTTGGAAGGCCAAGAAGGGATAAGGTTACCAAGTCTTCTTTAGGGACATTAATAGTGACCCCACCAAGTTCATCATGGCATTGTGCAAACTTACTTAGATAATGTGGAATTGTGTCTTTCTTCTGCGTCTTGATACTTTGTTGATTATCCTTGAGTGCTAGATTCTTGTGTTCACTACTATTATTGAATAGTTATGTCAATGCTTTACACATCATGAATGGAGTTTCTTTTCCATGGATATTCAAGACAATATGATCACGTACTCCCTCCAAGATGATTCTACTCACCTTGTCTACATATTTCTTTCAATGAGCAAGGTTCTAGGCATCAGATGCTTGAGGCTTTGCAAAATCTTTCTTGATGTATTCTAGTAAGCCATTGTCATCCAATACTGCCTCCATGTGGTCCTTCCATGCAACAAAAGTAGAGGTGCCTTCCAAAGAAAATTGTAGCCTCAGTACATTGAAGGTCATATTCTCGGCTTTGAATAAATCCTACTACATTGATCTTCAAATTCAAGCCTCTAAGAAATAACTTGGAATTTAATCCTCTAATGTGAATCCAACTTTGATACCATGTAGAAGATTTGAAACTACTCATGAAGTTTTAATCAAAATTACAAGACACATATTTACACTACTTCTCTGAGGACATTAATTCACAATTTAGAACAAAAATCTTAGACTTGCAAAAAGAAATAACACACATGTAACAAGTATTTTTATTCGGGGAAATAAATCTGCTAAAAATCCCAATGCCTCTAGCATTGATCAAATGAATAGAGATGTATTACAATTTCTTTTTTCAACTAAGATCACCCTCTAAGCATACAACCTATCTCTCTGCTCACTGAAGGACTATGAACAGGAATTAGTCAAATTTTTCCTCGGGTTGAGCTCCTATTTCCTTATTCTATTCCTTGAGAAATTAGCCCCTATTACTTAGGAATTTTCCTCAATTGAATTGTCCAGTTCCTTTAGTTGATCATTTCACTACATGCAACACCTATACACTCAGCACTAGTTTACAAATGATGTTGCACTGCCTTGGAATCTCCACCTAAGCTAGGTAACTCAAATTCTCTGCATACAATAGCTATTTTTGGCTAATTGATCAGTTAATAGGATGATCACTGAGTTTGACTGAATTCCCACTGCTTAACTAATCTTGAACTAATTCCTCCAAGAGTTGGAACTAGTTTAACTCAAAACAACTTGAGATAATTGATCTTGATTACTACAAATTAGAAATCACATATGCAGAACTGAAATCTAACTCCTCCAACTCAAATTTGTTGAGTAAACTGGGTGACACAAGTCATCTCACAAAAGTTTACATCATCCAAGTTGTCAGCTAATGTGGAAATTCAATTTTTTTTCAATTTAACCAAAGGCAAAATCAAATTGAGAATTTCTTGTTTCAGTTTTCAACATGACTTACTATTTTACATATAAAAAAAATGTGTCACAAGTCATAAACAAAATCCTAACACAATTCGTTATTGTTGATCCCAATGTTCATTTTCTTGCTTTACCCTCTTTGCTTGTTTTGTATGCAATCTTTCCTTCCAATAGCTTCTCATATGTTTATTTGAACCATCATAAAAGGATACATAATTCATATATAAGCCATTCATTATGTGAATTCACGTAATCTTCCAATGTCAAAACAAATAACGACCATTAGAAGAAGGTTAGTATTCACACCTTTTATTATGGGAAAAGCCATTGAGTGCATGGTTACAAGCAATTTGAGAAAACCCAGACCTACAAGTAAAGGTACAGGTATGTAGATATAATGGTTGACTGAACCATGTACACAAAATACATTGTAGTAGACTAGTGGTTGCAGTGGTTAGGAACCCTTGCATTTTGGTGGATGGTTGTTCCTTTATATGGACGTCAACATGTTTTTTGATCATGTTAGTAAACAACAGGCTGAACCATAACTAGAATTTGTTGATTGAGACCGAGATAAGTAGTAACTAAGGTAGAGACTTGGAAAATATTATTTCTACTTTTCGTAGGTGTGATGTTTTCTTAGCAAAATAGCCTATTCCTATTATTTAGGAGTTGTTTAGTTCTATATGTATTTATATGTAACTTTATTTGTTAAATATATAGTGTGATTATATGATTTTGTGTTTTTTAAAATGAATAAATAGATTATCACCTTGAAAAATGTTGGGGCACTCAAATTACATAGCTAAAATTTAAGTTTCAAAGAAATCCCTGCCTAATTCCGTGAAAATTTGACAAGAAAAGATGTCCAAAAAAGAGAAAAATAGTGACCCTAAATAATTTTATAAAAATGAAATAATAAATAGAAAAAACAAATATATTACTAATTAATTATAATGGGTCAAAGTCTAACATTTTGAATTTTCTACACACTTTTTTATTAAATTTTAGATAAAATTAATTAAAAAAATATTGTTTAAAATTAGTAAAAGAAAAACTTATGTATTTTTTTTTTAAATTTGACAAATATTTTTTTAATGCAATATAAGTTTTCTATTATTTAAGTTGTATATTTAATTGCATAAATAAATCAAATATTAATGTTGAAATTTGATGACCAAAAAAAAGGTTTCCAACAATCCCAACCCAGTTTTAAATTCATCTTATCACTCCCATTCAGTTAAATGCACTTTCCCATAAACATACATTCAACATATAGAATTCTGGAAATGAAATTTTCAGATTAAAACGCATGGGGCTATCAACACATATTGAAAATAAATATGGACATAACTGGACCAGCAACGCACATAAAAATAAACAGATTTTTGGTCAACTTAGACCTAGGCAAAACCCCTTCAATCTTCTCCGGAGAAAACATGTTAGAGAGCTCTTTGAATTTATTTATCTTTTAAGTCAGGAAAAATACATTTGCAGACAAAATAAAACAACAAAATACAACTTACCTATTCAGCCCAAAACGCTTTGAAAATTGTACCCACTTTGCCTCGATTTTCGTGCTCACTTGAAGCTGAAAATATGCACTGTACGGATACAACTGTATGAACTGTACATTTTTTTTTTTCAATTTTTTTTTTCGAATGGCATGTAGCTCACAAAACCTTGACTTCCATGCCCAACTTTGCCCAGAAATCACTCATTTAGCTTGCTACAACAAATTTTTCCTTCAGAACATTTCTCTAGCTCTCACCCTCCTTTCTCCAATCTGCTCATGAAGAATGAATGCAGTCTCTCTTTTCTTTCCCCCTTTTGTTTCCCTACATGACTTTTTGCCAACCCTAAGATCTAATGGCTCATATTAATTTAGATGAAGGGATGAGAATAAATGTGCATTTAATTCTCACTTTCTATTTTTTAAGTCACCCATTAAATAAAGTACCCGCATTGTACTTTATGTCTAAAGTCACTTTTCACTTTATAATTTAACATTGAATTTACCACTTATAAAGTCACTTTCAGTTTATAAAGTCACACTTAGGAAAAGAATTATTTTGGACACTTTTCCCTAGGTAGACACTAACCCATGGGAAACCACTTGTCCAAGGTACATTAAAAATCAACTCTCCCTCTTACCGAGGAAAGTATTTCTCACCACACCCATTTTTTCCCTGAAATGGACATGCTTACCTCTTGGCAAGGACTTCGTGAGAACATCAACCACTTGTTCATCTGTTGATATATACTCCAACATCACTGCCCCCTTCTGAACATAGTCCTTGATGAAATGATATCTTATGTCAATGTGTTTTGACTTGTCATGAAACACTAGATTCTCCGTGAGTTTAATGCAACTCTGATTATCATAGTGAATAATCGTCGGTCTCAACTCTTGACCAAATAGGCCATACAACAACTTGCAAAGCCAAATGGTCTCACAACTAGCTTGGCTAGTAGCCATATACTTAGCCTCGGAAAATCTCAGAGAAAATGACTTTTGATTTCGACTAAACCACAACACAACTACCGAACCCAATCTGAAGCAACACCTTGAAGTGATTTTCTTGTGAGAAGCACAACCTGCCCAATCTGAATCTACATAACCTGCCAACCTCACTCCATCACCCCGACTATAGTCTAGACCATAATAAGCAATCCCTTGCACATAGCGAATAATGTTCTTTGTAGCTACCCAGTGCACCTTCCTGCACTCAACCATGAACTAGCTAAGTGTGTTCACTGCAAAGTATATATCTGACCTAGTGTTTACTAGATATATCAAGGACCCATACGCTGCCTATACAATGTGGGATCCACCAAACTAGCATTTGAAGCATGAAGCTTCTTCCAGTTGGTGATCATACGTGTAGACATGGGTCTATAGTCTTCCATGTGAAATATTCTCAACACATCCAAATCATACTATCCCTGCCCTAGAAATATATGCC
Organism: Pinus taeda; assembly: GCA_000404065.3. Classification (NCBI taxonomy): domain Eukaryota; kingdom Viridiplantae; phylum Streptophyta; class Pinopsida; order Pinales; family Pinaceae; genus Pinus; species Pinus taeda. The sequence continues at coordinate 174,279 of APFE031637676.1, forward strand.
CCTCCTCCTACCACACCTCAATCCACAAAAAGTAATGCATCAGCCCAATGCCCTTCATGTCGAGTTCCATAGCAAGATCCTCCTTGCAACCACTAATCAATCTCTTTGCGCCGATAATGAACAAGTCATCAACATACAACACAAGAATGAGCGGACATCCCCTACAACAATGTAGTATACGTTCAGATCTGCATCACTCTTCATGAAACCCATTTGCTGCAACTAAGTATCAATCCTCGAATACCAAGCTCTCAAAGCTTGCTTAAGTCCGTAGAGTGCTTGCCTCAACCAGGACGTATGGGTCTCTTGCCCAAGTACGTCAAATCCTTGTGATTGCTGAACATACACCTCCTCCTCTATAACTTCATTCAGAAATGTGGTCTTCACATCCATCAAATGGATGTACCAACCCATTTTTGTAGCAATAGAAATAAGGGACCAGATAGAAGTGTATCGAGCTACAGGAGTGAAGTTATCATCATAGTGAACTCCCTCTATCTATGAGAACCCTCTAGCCAAAAACCTCACCTTGAACTTCACAATGCTGCCATCCAGAACATGCTTGATCTTGTAGAGCCACTTGGAAGTCATAACTGATTTTCCCTCAGGCCTAGGCACCACTTCTCGGACATTGTTCTTAATGATAGAGACATACTCCTCCACCATAGCCTCTCTCCATACCTCCTGGATGGCAACCTCATCATAGCTAGTAGGATCAGAATCAACAATGCTGGTAGCCTTGGCAACGTAACTGCAAAACTGCTCAGGTGGCACACTCTCCCTGTTCACACTCTTCAGAGGACCAACAGACTCTGCCTCCTTCAAGATGCCTTGAATCCACTTGGGCCTCCTCTTACCTAAAGAAGCTTCCCCATAGGGAACATCATCCTCTTCCCCCTAGTCTGGTGAACCTGAAAGTCTACCAACTGATGAGCTTCATCATTGGGTAACTATATGGACCTTAATCCACCTCCTAGCTTAGTCAGATAAACTCTTCTCACAATTTATTAAATATTTTGATTGTATTTCATTTAATGAGATGAGTCAAAGTGAGATATTATGCCTAATGGACTAATGTGCATTAATTACATGTTTTTGAGAGAAAATCATGGAATTTTGGCTAATTAAGGGCTAAAAATCGAATGAGCCAAGTATGAGAGATTGTAGGAGGAAAACCCTCCTCATTGACTCCTCCCTCATTAAAATATTCCTCCATCAATCACACTAGCTCGGAGTACAAGCAACCAAGTCATGGAGATCAAAAGGTAGTCGAGCAAGTGATAGTTAAAGAGCTAGTTTATCTCGGGTTTGGGAGCCAAGCCTCCCTAGATTTAAAGAAGTTGTTGGAGACTTTAGTTGTATAAATAAAGAGTCCTAGAGCCTCATTAGGATTCGAACTTTTTCTTTAAAAACACTAGTCATTTTCGAGTTCAAGACTTGTGGAAGACATTGCTATGTAATTTTCTATTTTGGTAATGAGAATGACCAATTCCTTGATCCAACACTGAGTTAAATCAAAGGGATGAAGCTCTTGGGTCAGGGCCCAACCTTGGTAGACAAGGCTCCTCTTCTTGTATTTGTAAGCTTATATTGATTTCATAGATTAATGGTTGAATTGTCTTTAGAATTATTTCATTGTAAGTAGTGTAGATTTGATCAGTTTGCTTCCATTTGTGCTTTACTTCAGCAATAGCTTAGAAGAGATAAAGGAACATAAAAAAGTTGTCAGTAGGTGGTTTTGGCCTCACTCCTTCCTTCAACGATCATGGCTTGAGGAAAGAACTACTATGCAGCCCCAAAAAGACAGAATTCTACTTTCTCATGGAATTTAGGGTTTTCTGTACTTAGGCCAATATTTGATCAGTTTCTAGAGTAGGATTTAGTTACCATTTCTTTTATCTTCAATATTATATTATATCTCATCAATGTTCCACCTTATTTTGCAATTTTTCCTCATGCATGAAGTAGACAACTAGCTTATGAAATTCTATTTTCCTTAGATAATTGAAATTCTTATTGTTTGCATGATTTTTGGGCAAATTTCCATGTATGATGTAGTGTAGGTGTTTCAAAAGTACAAAGAGATTTCCTAGTCAGCACCCTCATCACAACTTCATCCATCTATGATCATTCCTTGCTTTCACTAAAACCGTCACCAATTTCATCATTTTACAAGGAAACTTCTCCAAGCTTGTTGAGCAAATCCAACCATCTCCCAACTTTGGTTTTAAGTTTTGAAGTGGTCCTAGGCACTCCCTTGCCTCATTCAATTCACCAAACACCTTCCCTAAGACGTCCATCACCTTCAACACCCATCCTTTTTCTCTCGGCTGTATCCTGTAGAAATAGAGAGGATCCTGTAGGTTTTCAGGGCATCTTATAGAATGCATTAGGATATCTTGTAGGTTGACCTATAGTGGCCTATTTTGAGGAATAATTGAGGAAAAAGCCTCTAGGAAGATAGAAAAGGGTCCCTACATGTCTCCCAATCCTTTTGACCATTCACTGTCATCCCTAAGCCACTTGCCATATCACCAAAAGACGTTAGCTTTCACACTCTCACATAAGAAAAAGACAAAAAGAAAAATAGATTTATTTTATTCATTTACATGCACAATAGTAGAAGGTTTGATGGTTTGAATCTACATGCTTAGGATAGTAGGATTGCATACATGTTAACTTAGCATTCTTTTGAAGCAAAGCCTCTTAGCAGTTAGTTAGAAAATGGTGTGTTTTAACATTTGCTTTCGGTATTTTTCCTTCCTATAGTAGACAAGATTCTTTTAGAGTAGATTACTCTTTCCCTCATTCGTAATCAAGCTTGTTCTAAATCCATAGAAGTCTGGTTTGAAAAACCTTACTGGTCTATCGCCAACTTAGCATTGACAAAGAGCATACCCATCACATTTACTTGTGTATACAACACTGTCACCTCCAAGTTTGTACGAGCCCCGGGTTGATAAAGTAAAGTTGGTAGCCCTAGGAGTTGCAACATTCTTGCTACAATACTAGTGCTCATCACTTTTTGGCACCATCTCCAGGGAGGTGTCTGAGTAATATGTCATTATTGCATTCTTTCTTCCATTTCTTGTCTCTAATATTCTACTATTAGCTTCATTTCTTCAAAAGTAATTTAGATGCTTTTCTTTTCCATTCTACATTCTTTGCTTTCCTTTCCATTCTGTAATTAAGACTTCATTCAAACAGTTAGTTTTCATTTAGTTAGTTAGTTTTCATTCAGTCTGAAATTTCAATTCTACAATTATTTTCAAAGCTTAAAAAAAACACAAAACAAAACAAAAACACTTCTTTCATGCGTTGTAGGAATAGGGATAACTTAGTGAAACTTTTTACAAATACCCCCACAACCTCAAATAGCCAACCTTACCTATTCTTCGGTGGCTGTGAATTGGAGGAACCCTTAGGTGAACAACTAGATATATTTGAAGAACCTACGAGGGGGAGAAGAAGAAGAAGAACCCATTCCAACTAACCCAATGGTTGAAAATAGACAGAGGAAATAGAGAAAGATTTGAGGGTTCCTTTCCCATCAGAGAAACTAATGGGGATACCAGGATGAAGAATATAAGCCCCTCTGCTCCTCCTCATTTCCCTGAACTAACCTCAGAAGATCCATACACTTTCTTGCTTAAGTTTGTTGTTATATGCAGAACCTATGATTACACCAATGATGAGCAGAAGTTGAAACTATTCCCATCCACTCTCAAGGATGCAGCTTTGCACTGGTTCATGGGTTTACCTAGGGATAGCATCACAACTTGGGCTCAGATGTAGCAAGACTTCAACAACAAGTATCAAGACTACTGCAAGTCTAAAGACACTAAAGAGGAAATTTTTAGGATGACCTTAGGGAATGATGAATCCATAGAGGATTATGAAGAAAGATTTCAGCTTAGCTACAAAAGGGTCGGATGCACACTTGAACATGAGTCACTAAAGCTAGTCCTACTTATAGGGGTAAGGGAAGATCTTCTGGATACCCTAAATGTGTTGGCAGGAGGGGACATCTACCAGCTACCCTGTGAAGATATCAGGACTATCTTCAGAGACCATTCTAGGGCAGCTAGAAAAAAGGATAGGGGTAGTCAACCTATGGTCAGTCCATCCTCTTCCAGTACATCCATCAAGGGTGAAATTGGAAACATGTTGGAAGATTTCAAAAGTGAGATGTTGCAAACTCTTGCCCTACAGATGGACACTATGCACAATAAGAGAAAACAAGAGGAAGCAGAGAGAGCCTTATCCATTTTCTACCCTACATGCACAAGGAGGCACCCTAGGAATGAATGTCCATTAAACCTGATTGAAGTATGCTCAGTCTATGAATAAAACCACTCCACGGACAAGTGCCCTTCTCTACCTAGACTAAAAGTTGTATACCACGGAGCTGAAGGGGTGATCGAACACCTCTGCTACATAAATCAAAGGAGACCTCATGGGCCTTGGCCATACCAATAGGGCATGCAAGGGTCATCCCATGCATATTATAACCCCAACTAGACCACATCCATTCCCTCTTGTGGGCCCCCTACTCATCCTTCTTGGTCTACACCTCCTCCTTGGTGCTTTGCACCTTAGTACCATTCCTAGCCGACCAGCCAATCATTTCAGCCATATGCTCCACCACAACCTCAATGGAATGCACTGCCCCAGGGGTGGAGGCCCCCATACAATAATGCTACATATTTATTGCCTTCACCACCAGTCAACCAAAAATTTTACACCCTACTCCACCTACACAACCCCAAATTCCTGCCCAGCCAAATACGAACCTAAACAACGGACAGGCACAACAAGTATACAGTGGAGAGACATCCTTTCCTACTTATGTTGTGGAGATTCAAGAAATCAACCTGTGATCTGGGAGAGTACTCTTGGACAACCAACCTCTACCTCCACCTAGGGAGAGTGAGGAAGAAAGAGAGGAAATCATGCCTAAAGTAAATCCACCACCCTTTCCCAAGGGATGAACCCAGCCACTCTAGCCTACCCCAGAAGAGACTGAACTTTTGGGAGAATTGAAAAATATATGTGTCAAAATTCCACTTCTCCAAGCCATAAAGGATGTACCTATTGAAAATAAGTTGATTAAGGAGAAGTGCTTAAAACATCCAGGGAGGTGAAAAATAGATGCCCCTACCATTAATTTCATTGGACAACTACTTGACTTAATGCTAGAGCAGGTAATTTTTCCAAAGTGTTTGGACCTTGGAAGCCCTATAGTAGATGTTCACATCAATGGAACCATTGTCCCACACACTTTGATTGATCTTGGGGTTGCTATTACTGTGATGACTAAGGACACCATGCTCAAGCTCCATCTCCAGGGTTCATTGAGAAAGACCACAACAATCTTGCAACTTCCAAACGTTCCACAGTGACCTCTGAGGGGATTGTGGAGGAAGTGACCCCTAAGGCCAAGCTTACTGTTTACCCTATCATCCTTGGGAGGCCTTGGTTAGCCATTGTTGATGCCTACATTAGCTGCAGGGTTGGAAATATGACTATAGAAAAAGGGCATATGTCCAAGCAGTTAGTCATGTACCTTTCTGCCCATCCATGTCTACAACATGACTTAGCTTTATGGCTGGAGCAGGAGTAAGAAGATGAAGTTTATTCAGCCCAACTCTATACCTTAGAAACAACCATGGGAGGAGGACAATCGGATGAAGATGATTTGATTGAACACATAATCCAAAGTCCAACTCCCATTACATTGTCCTTAGAGGAAGTAGTAAAATAAACCCAGAAAAACCATGAGATTGATCTATGCTTAGCTGATTCAAACCTTACCCATGTCAAAACCATAGAATTTGGCCCTCAGAGAACTTTGAAGATCAACCCATCTCTTTCTGTACACTAAGAATAAAATTTGTGCAACATGCTAAAGGAACATCTAGATGCCTTTTCTTGGAGTTACAAAGAAATGAAGGGAGTGCACCCCTCGGTGTCTACTCACCACATTTATATCATACAAGGTTGCAAACTAGTCCAACAACCCCAAAGGAGAATGAATCCATCTCTCAAGGATATAGTCAAAGAAGAACTGCAAAAGCTACTAGATGTAGGATTCATTTACCCTATCTCATACTATGAGTGGATCTCTCCTTTGGTGTTGGTTCCAAAGAAAAATGGAAAGTGGAGGATTTGTGTCGATTACAAAGACTTAAACAAAGCCACAAAGAAGGACCATTTCCCTCTACCTTTGATTGATCAAGTGTTAGATGACCTAGAAGGGAAATATTTTTTCTCTTTTCTAGATGGGTTCAGCGGGTACAATCAAATCCAGATCAGCTCGGAAGACTAGGATAAAACCACCTTCAGTTGTCCTTACGGTACTTTCGACTATGTGGTCTTTCCTTTTGACATATCCAATGCCCCTGCCACTTTCGAGAGAGCAGTCCTGAGTATCTTTGTCGAGCTAGTCCATGATGTAGTAGAGATTTATATCGATGATTTTACACCCTATGGGTGTGATTTCTAGGAGGCTCTGTCCCACTTAGGTAAGGTGATGAAAAAATGCATTGAAATGAACCTGTCCCTTAGTCCCGAAAAATGTGAGTTCTATTGGGAATAACACTGAGAGGGGGGGTGAATCAGTGTTTGTAAATCAATAACTTTTTTCATTTCCATAATCAGATTTATATACGCTACTTCAATGAAGGGAACTAGTGTGTGCACGCAACTGTTCTTAAGGAAACTAGCATATATCTAGTGAACTTATGATTCAGTAAATTCATCATATGTTGATATTTAATCAGTGCATCAGTACTTTATTAAACATTAAACAATAGCAATGTGCAGTAATAACAAAATAAACTATCACACATAAGAACCACACATGAACACCAAGATTTAAGGTGGAAACCCAATGCGGGAGAAAAACCACCTATTGTTGTTGTCTCTATCTTCTTTTAATATAAAGAATAATATGTTTACAATATTGTACTGGTGTAGACTCATACCAGTATGTAGGCACCCACCTGTAGAAGGCTACAACCTTCTCTCATTCTCCATCTTCTAATGGAAGGGAGGTACAACCCCCTAGCTCTTGTACTAGCCGATATGTTTACTAGTATGTAGGCACCAACTTACAGAAGGCTACAACCTTCGCTCATTCTCTAGCTGCTACTGGAAGGGAGCTCCAACCCCCTGATCAAATCACCAGCCACTACTTGTAAGAAGCTTTGACCTCCTCACTGAAGTCTCCAACCCTCAGTATCCTCGAGGGACCACGTTTGGTAAATTTTCATACTGGATACTCCTGGTACACAAAAACATAATATGTAGGCCACATTTCATCAAATTTTCACACTAGACCCATCAATAAAATTGAAGCTCAAAATAAATCACCACTGTAATACATCCATCAAATACATCTGTATACTCAAACTCAATCATCAATCTTTAATATAAATCAAACCCAATCATCAATCTCTAAATCAACCATAACTGAATCAATAAATCACTGAAACCTCCGACATACTGAATCAAACAATCACTGAACCTATGACACAACTGAATCAACCATTCATTCAAACTTAATCAAATTCAACCAAACAACTGGAATAGACATATCACTATATCCAGTATACATATCTAAACCCACAACACTGCATCAACAACCAAAACCAACTATAACATCAAAAGTCATGTGTTAAAATGTAAACGCTCCTTTAATGTAGCCAACCCGCATGTATACGCTACTTCCTTTAGCCCAAACTGCATATTCCTCTAAAGATACTGAATCATAAGACCTATGAACCACAATTGTACCAATCATTAACAATTTGAAGATCTATTGTCAAATTACAAATATCTAAATAGACAACAACAAAGATCACCCTTCTCACTTAATCAATCAATCAATCAATCATACTCAATCTCCTTGTGTATTGAGTTCTACTTTCAGATCTAAGAAGACATCATTGACAGACAACAACAAAATAGTAGCACTAATAAAATACATCAATCATCTCTAAAAACCAACCTTTTCTTTTGCATATGCTACTTGGAAGTGTTGAACCAGCATGTATACATACCTTCACCAAGGTGAACTAGTGTATAGATCTGCAAATTAAAACTTATAACTTCACAGAAATTCCACTCTTCATATATACCCATATCATAGCATTTAAAGCACAAAACATTTGTTAGCACTAAAATCTAGCCTATCCATTATTAGATCTCATAATGATAAGTCATTATGATCCTGATCCATTATTAGATCTCATCCATCATCAAAACTCTCAGGTGCATACTTAGTCCAAATCATGTAAAGCATCAGAAACCCATAACATGCATATTTTCTTTTAATCTAACACTTAATAAGATGTTCATTACTTGTGCACTTATCCCTTTGACCTTCTCCTCCTTATATAGTTTTATTCTTTCTCAATACCCCGGACCAAAACCTCGAACCAATAGCTCAAACTAAAACCTTGGACCAAAACCTCAGACCAATACTTCGAACCAATACCTCGGACCAAAACCTCTGGACAAAACCTCTCTAACCAATACTACAGACCAAAACCTCGGACCAATACCTCAGACTAAAACCTTGATTTTCCATCCCATATGTGCTTTTCCTTCTGTAAAAGTGCGTGCATACGTATGCACTTCTTTTTTTCCATCAGACCACGTGTATACGCTACTTGGACAAGGTAAAACATCATATACTTCTTAAAGAATCCTCTTTCTTTAATTTCTTGATTCTGATTTGTGGTCTTTGTTCCTTCATCCTATTCTTTTCTACTATTACTTTGTTCCCTCTGAGTAGACCTATTATAATGTGATTTTCCATAATACTTCTAAAATGATTCCTTTGAACTACCCTGCGTTTTGTCACATCTGTAAACACAAAAGCCATGCATTCTGTCATATCTGATATTGTAGTTTCATTTGGTTACCATATACAAGTGATTTGTTCTGCTACAAGTGGCTTGCCATCAAGTACAACACATGCATCATAATTCCATCAAGTTATTAATGAATGCAGGGATTTTTATAGGCCATTCAATATCCCAGTAAGGATAGCAGGTGAACCCAAACAAAATACCCATCATCCAAATGGTCCCACCTCCACAAAGATAGAGGGATGTCAGAAGTTTTCTAGGTTTAGCTAAATACTATTGGAGGTTTATAAAAGACTTCAGTGAGTTAACTTCTCCTTTATTTGGGTTGTTGCCCAAAGAATCTGAGTTTGTATGGTCAAAAAGTTGTCAAGGGGCCCTAGACACCCTTAAGGACAAATTGACCACTGCACCTATTCTCCGAGGCCCAAATTGGGCCCTTCCTTTTCATATACATGTTGATGCATCACACAAAAACATAGGAGTAGATCTAGGCCAGATAGATGACAAATTTCCTTATGACGTTTACTTTATTAATAAGAATCTGTCAAAGGCTGAACTAAACTACACAGTGACCAAAAAGGTTCTCTTAGCTATTGTGCATTCATTGCAGAAATTTAGGCATTACATTATAGGCTATCAAACATTTGTACATACTGACCATGTTGTAATTAAATATTTAATGAATAAAACTGATGTGAATGCCCAGATAATTAGATGATTTCTTTTATTACAATAGTTTGATCTAACTATTGTTGATAAGCTTGGTAAGGAAAACATTGTTGCATATTTTTGTTCAGATTAACTTTGCTTGTAGGGGAGGAAGGAATGGTTGATGATTAGTTACCAAATGAACACTTATTCACCATTTCAGTTCTCTCTCCATAGTTTGCTCACGTATCAAACTATTTGGTGTCTGCACAGTTCCCACCAAATTCGTCCTCCAAAGAGAAAAGCAAGATTGTGAGGAAGAGCGCCCCGTTCACTTGGATTGGGGGAAACCTCTTCAAACTAGGCCCGGATCAAATTCTGAGGAGATGTGTGAAGGAGGGGGAAGTCTTTGAAATCCTTCTAACCTGTCATGATGGGCCTTGTGGAGCTCACTTTGCAGGCAAGAGGACAACATTCAAGGTGTTAAAAGCTGGTTATTATTGGCCAGCTCTTCATTAGGATGTGAGAAGGTATACTAGTCAGTGTGATCGGTGCTAAAGGATGGGAAAGCCTACTCCAAGGGATGAAATCCCTCTGCAACCTCAAGTGACTTTCGAGCCATTTGACAAGTGGGGCATGGATGTCATTGGACCTACTGACCCTCCTTCCAAGCAAAAGTAGTACATCATTGTGTTCACTAACTATTTGACCAAGTGGGCTGAAACCAAAGCAATCAAGGCAACAACAAAGGAGAAGGTGGCTGAGTTCTTAAGGGAAAATGTATTTTACATTTTTGGGTACCCTAGAGAACTGGCCACTAATCAAGGCAGCCAGTTTACATCCAACATGATTGAAGACTTGTTAATCCAGCACAAGGTCAAGCATAAAACCTCCACTCCCTATCACGCACAAGCTAATGGGCAAGTGGAGGTGACCAACATATCATTGAAAGGAATTTTGACCAAAATGGTTAGTAGCAGCAGAAAAGGTGAGGCAGATAGATTAGTTGAGGCCATTTGGGCCTACAATACCACCCGAAAGACCACCAGTGGATTCGAATCCTATGAGTTGGTCTATGGGAAGAAGGCCCTGTTTTCCATTGAGTTTGAGTACAATACATTGAGTATGGCAGCCCAACTAGATCTATATCTCAACAGTGCACAAAAAGAGGGATTTCTCCATTTGAATGGGTTAAATGAGTTTAGAATGCTGGCCCTCCTACACACATAGGTGACTCAAATTCAGAGAAAGGTCTGGCATGAAAAGAACATCAAGGACAAGCAATTTCAAGAAGGTGATTGGAATTTGTTATATGATTCCAGATATAAATAATTTAAGGGCAAGTTAAGGACTAGATTATTAGGGCCTTATGTAATAGAGAAATCTCATGATAATGGTTCAATGCAGATTAGAACAATACATGCAGAGGTTATTCCTTTACTTTTTAATGGGCACAGATTGAAGGTTTACAAGAAGCCATTGTCAAAGCAAGAGTTCATTGATGGTATCAACAAAACAATGGTGGTGGTGGAGAATGTTTTAGCTCCTACCTCATCAAGTCACTGAGAGAGAAAGAAGAAAAAAGAAAAAGAAAAAAATAAAAAATAAAAAAGAGAAAAATAAGGAGACTCGGGTGAAAACCTCCATGAGGCACCTGAGTGCCACTATTAGGTTGAAAACCTCTTGAGGCAGCCCAATGTTGTCAAAAAAAAATAAGAGAAATAAAATGATCCCTGGGTGAAAACCTCTTTTGAGGCACCTAGGGCAAGCAGTTAGGACAAAAACCTCTTGGAGGCAGACTAGTTACTTTCAAAAAGAAAAAGAAAAAAGAGAGAGAAAAGAAAACTTTGAAAATATTTTTTGCAGGTCAACAGGAGGAGGATCAAAGCAATAAGAGAGAATCAAAAGAGACCTATCCAGCTCATACTTTTATTTCTCCATTCATTATCCTTGACCATCCCACCATTCCCTCCATTTTTTCCACTCATTTACCTCAACTTGCAAGGGTTCTGTGTTTTCTATAGGATTCCCTTAAAACCTACAGGATGAGCCTATAGGAATTACATTGGCGTGGGAATCCTAAGTAACCCTAGAGCAAGCGAATGACCTTCCCATGTCAAAAAAAAATTTATCTACTTCACCATCTCATCACCATACCTCTCTCCACCATAATCACCCCTGCATTCATAAAAAAAGTCAGCTTCAAAAAAAATAAATTAATTACAGTTTTCAAAGAAAAAATAGAGAAAAGAGGATGAAGATAGAGAACAAGGGGGCAACACCAAAGAGCTATTTTCCTCATTCACAATTCCTTAGACCCCTTCTCTACCCATTCCAACCATCCTCAAGCTCAAGCAGTGGAACATGATCAACAATTTTGAGGGAGAAGCAACTACAGAACATCCTGTAGTAGCCTATCCCACAAAACAAAAATCACAAGTTGTAGTCAGCTTCAAGCATGGAGATCCAAAGGTGGAATAAGCTCCTCCAGAGCCTAGCAATTGCATCAGGATCATCAACATCAACATCCAAGTACCTGCACCTCAAATAAAATCATGAGAGGACAATAAAGAAAAGGAGAAAAGAACATGCAACAAATGCACAACAAAGACTTCATTCTTCAACAAACAGCATCAAGGCATCATTACTCGCTTCCACTCTTTCATTAGCATAATATGATCAAACATGTAAAAGTTGTGAAAGAGTTGTTTTATAAGAAAAAGGTGGCCAGTTAACTTGGCCACCTTTTCTTACTCAACGAGGAGAAGACAGTTAGTCCTTACACACGTGGCAGCAGTCATGTTAAGGAAAAGAAGAGATGAGGTCGAAAGTAGTTAAGCTATGGATGCCCGAAGTGGGATTTGATTATGAGGTAAGGACAATGATTTTGTGGCAGTGGGACCAACTATCCAAAAATGGATACTCATACCTCGGCTTCCAGCACAACACCCCACTCAAATCACCCATATGAGGAAATAATCATTGATCCCCATGCATAGAAGCGTTTCACATTCTCGAGGCTACATACCATCAAAGTCACTCTCGGCCCTCAAGCAGTCTATATGAAAGGCATAATTCATTTTTTCCCTGCACAGGACCACTTAGATGATCCTACAAAAGATCCTATAAGATATAGTCCAACACCTACAGGATTGGCAGTGAAAAGATTTAAAAGGGAAAAACAGGGGTTGGCTTCATTAAGTCGTGATAAGGAGGTAGGCTCTATATTTCCCCACATTTTTCCAACTAAAAAAATATTTAAAAAAACCCTTCTAGTTTGTTGGAAATGATTGCAGCATAAGGGAATTGCATACACATAATTTTCCTTTAAATTTCCTCATTCATTAAATTTTGTTTCAGAAATATACTACCCTCCATTTGTTGTACATGTTTCCCATAGGCAGTCCTTGGCTACAAAAACTACGCCAGGAAACCAACTCAACTAGCCTTTAGGTTCATTCTGGCCCTTGAACCAGAGGGTGCTCCCTCAGGTATTACAAGGTTTTATTTAACGTTGTTCACCTGTCACTGAACAACAACCTTTGAAGCAAAATGACCAGATTTATGGTTTTAATTGGGGGTGGTTGGCAATCAATGACAATCCCTTGTCATGATTAAAGGCCTCTCTCAGAGGGTCCTTTTAGAATGTGTCAGCTTCTAGCCTGAAAAAATAACTTATCCTTTCAAGGACTATGATAGAAGAATATAAGGATATTCCTAATAATTGAGGAGTTAGAAAGACTACTTAACAACTAGGGAAATTTGGATGCATGTAGAAGATTTCTACATCCTAACAAAACATATTCAGGGAAGATAGAAGTAGAAACAATAAAATTAGTTCAGAGAGGGGCTAACTCAGATAGACAGTCCAATATACTAATCTCTTTAAACGATTATTAATTTTAAGGGGATTTTAGGAAGATTGAAACTCAATATAGCTATACCTATATCTTCTATAATGCTTGGAACATGTGTAGAAATAAGATATGAAACACTAGAAAGACATACTAGGAAACACAAAATTTTGTCGTAAACTAGAACTGAAAGGCTTTCATTAGAAATCTTATAATAGAAGCTATTACAAAGTGAAGAGCCTTGGCATAAAAAGCCCACACCACCTTACTTCAATTGATGAAGTATTTATACAATTTCATCACAAAATATCCTGATAAAAATATCAAGAGCTATTACAAATATCTGAAAACTGTATTACAAAAATAGAACAAAAATAAATGTAACTAAAACTTTTTGAAGAGTTCTTGTACTATCCTTGAGGATTTCTATTGATAAAGAAGAGAAATTCGAATTTGATTGCAACTCATATTTGATGAGGTGGCCTCCAAGTCACTAATTCTCTTTGAATTTTTTCCTCTCGAATTTTTGAACAATAGGGTCTAGTCATCCCTTCGAATATCTCAATTCGTACTAGCTGTGTGAAAACTGAGAGAGGTGTTTGTAGTCTAGTATCTTAGAAACAACAACCTCCTATAGTTTTCCAATATTCATCTCTCATTATCCATAATAGTTTATGCAAAAAGGTGTCTTAAATAGGACATTGCAAAATTGAAAAAATAGGCTAAACATGATGAGAGTGTATATACCAACCCATGATACTTGTGTGAAAAGGGAGATAGGATTTTGTATTCTATAATCTTATGAACCAAAAAATCTTCTAGTTTCCAAATATTCATCTTTCTTTAGTCACACTATCCTCTGCAAAAGGGTGACTAAAACAAGAAATTTCTAGAAAACATTGCTTCAAAGATGCATTTGCATCTCCCAATCCATAATAGTTGTCACAAAACAGAGAGAGCTTTTTGTACGTGAGGATGTTATCAACAAAAAAATCTTCCAGTTTTTGAAAATTCATTCTCTGTGATTTGTAAACCATGTTTGAATTTACTTTATTACGTCATTTAATCATGTTTAAATGCAGGATTAACTAAATCAACTCGGTAATGAAACTTAAATTTACATTTTGAGGGTGCATTTACTCTTGTAGACCCATTTATTATTTCTAAAATACTAAAACCTGTTTGATCTGATAATCACCCTATGTGTGACCTTAGTTAAAGATTTATTAAATGAAGGTATTACAGACTCATATGTTGGTGTGTGTGCCTATGTTATTTAAGCAACAGATTGTTCAAATTGCAAATACACAGACACTTGAAATGGAAAATAGCAGAGAAACACAGTAAGGAAATACAAGAACACAAGAATTTAATAAGGAGTTCATCCTATCCTCTAGGGCTACATCTCTGGTCCAGCTTTCAGTGGTGGCCTTCTTTTATTGTGTCTTGAAGCAGAGAATTACAGTGGAGGAGCTCAACATGAGTCTCCTAAAACAGATTGGCTTGGTAGGGTGGTTTTTGGATTCCCCAAGCCACTAGAGTACACAGACTCTCTTACTTGCCAGCTCTTTGACCTCTCTGGTCTGACAGATCCTCTCGGGAATGGCTTGAATCTCTCAAGCTCTTTGGTGTTCGACGCTGCCCTTGGTTAGCTCGGCCCTCTACCTTCTTTCTACATTTTGCTTCACTCGTTCTTCTCTTTTCTAGTTTTTTTCTTCCTCTCTGGGTGTGTGTTTTCTATTCTCTATTTATGGCTTTAAATCACTTGAGCTCATGGTGGTTTGTTTCCTCTTCCACTTCCGTCAGCTTTCCTTCTTGCAGTTGCGCTTGGAGTTCCCTGTTCTCAGCATCATCATCAGGCTCACAGGGATGGCCATTTGTCCTCCTGCGAACTGCACCAGCTTGCCTCGCTGGTTTGTTTCTTCAGTTGCGTTATGGAATGAGTCATTTGCCACCGTGGTGATCAATTTGGACTTCAAATTCTTCTAAATTGCGGCTTATTCCCTCGTCAATTTCGTTTTCTCCATTGGGCGCGATCTCAGCCATTAGATCTGGAGACCCTAGATTCGAAGCCATTTGCTCGTCCCGTGCGGTTGACTAGCTCAACTATTAGCATGCAATGAGTGGCGGTTTCCTCTCGCCTCCACTTGCCACACATCAGGCACTGAGTGGAATCACTCCTTTTCCTTCAAAACATCTTAGCGCCCATGGACGCCCCCGATCAATAACGTCAGTTTCGAAGCAGGTCTCGTCGTTAGCTCTTAGCCTTTTATCCCATGGTTTTCCCAGGTCTCATGCGACCGAGCGCTCAGGGCTTCTCCAATTTGAGGTGTTTCGCCCAGCAAATAGCGCATCAAAAATTGTCTCTGTTTCCCGATCTGGGCCTCCCAGGGGCTAATTTTGCCTTTTGCGTAGTCTCCATGGGCCTCAGTCAGCACGCTTTGGCTAAGGCCCTCGTTGTTCCACACTGCCTTCCATTGCCATTGGTTTAGAGGTGTTCTTCATCGTTGTTTTAGATCCTTTGAAGTTTGTCCTGACCTAGTATAGCCATGGCTCTATTAATCTTTCTTTATGGATCCAATTCAGATCACGTCCTTCCCACTAAAAAGCTTTTGGACCACCAAAAGTTGGTTTTCTTTCAAGCATTGACTAAGTGAGGGTACTGCTGTCTCACTTGCCCAATCTCAATCCACTTTGCATTGCTCGGCTTCGAACCTTTGAGTCCAATTCTGAGGTACTCAACATCTCCTCTACGTGTCATCCTCACCTTCTTGTCCAAGACTGTGTCTTCCTACAATTCATTAAGATATTCAGGTAGCAGGTCATCAGTGGAAGGCAATTGAGTTTGCTCTTCAGGATCCTCAATCATTGAGGGTTCAAACAATCTCAATCAATCTGCATTTACAACTGAGTAGATGTGCATGTAAGCTGGTAGATCAAAGGCGAAAAGCAATTTCATCAATCTTCTCAAGTACCCTAAAAGGTCCATACCTGATAGGCTTTAACTTTTTACCTTCACCTTGCATCCTATCCTTGCTGACATACAGCCAGACCTGGTATCCAACTTGAAAACTATGCTCCATCTGATGCTTGTCATGCCTTCCCTTGTATTTGGCTTGGCTCTTTTATAGCTGTTCTTGTACTGCCTGGTGGATCTCCTGGATCTGTTCAATGAACCTAGTTTCCTTTTCCACATCACCGTGTCCATCAACTGTGGTATCTTTACCAAAGACAAAATCGAAAGGAGACCTTGGTATGAAACCAAAACAGGTTTCAAAAGGAGATCTCTATGTAGAAGAGTGTTTTACTCTATTGTAAGCATGTTGCACATAGCACAAATGTTAATCCCAAAGCTTAGGATGTTTGCTGCAATATCGTCTGAGTAACTGGATCACTATCCTGTTAACTACTTCTGTCTGGCCATTGGTTTGTGGATGAAAAGCTATGTTTTTCTTTAGTTGGGTGTCCATCAGCTCCCATAGACTTGACCAAAACTTCCCCACAATTCGGGTGTCTCGATCAGATACAATGGAAGTGGGTAATCCAAAATGAACCCATACATGTTCAAAGAATAGTTTTTCAGTTTTTTCAGCTGTAATTTGCTTATTACAAGGTATCAAAATGCACATTTTGCTGAACCTATCCACAACCACATAGAGATAATCATGACTTTTTCTAGACTTAGGTAGTCCTCCAACAAAATCCATGGAAACACTTTCCCAAGGGTGAGAAGGAACTAGTAAAGGAGTGTACAAGCCTAGTTTTCTATTGCTGGGCTTGCTCTTAGCACACATAGTACACCCTCTTACATATCTAGAAACTGTCTCATTCATTTTTGGCCAATAACAAAAATCTTTGCTAGCTCTTGCAATGTTTTACTTACCCCAA
>APFE031637676.1:192697-204419 GCA_000404065.3 Pinus taeda
TAGACTCTCCCAATTTCAGGATTAGTTTCAACCAACTCTCCTTCTCCTAATTTGAGATTTGATCTAGTGAGCATTCAATAGCTAAACCATCACAAGCTTGTCTAACCTTACAGCCTAGAGCTCTGATACCACTTAATCCGATAATCACCCTATGAGTGACCTCAGTTAAAGATTTATTAAATGAAGGTATCACAAGCTCATATGTTAGTGTGTGTGTGTCTATGTTATTTAAGCAACAGATCGATTAGATTACAAATACACAGACACTTGAAATGGAAAACAATAGCGAAACACAGTAAGAAAATACAAGAACACAAGAATTTAATAAGGAGTTCACCCTATCCTCCAAGGCTACATCTCTGGTCTAGCTTTTAGTGGTGGCCTTCTTTTATTGTGTCTTGAAGTAGAGAATTACAATGAAGGAGCTCAACATGAGTCTCCTGAAACAGATTGGCTTGGCAGGGTGGTTCTTGGATTCCCTAAGCCACTGGAGTACACAGACTCTTTTCCTTGCTAGCTCTTTGACCTCTCTGCTTTGACAGATCCTCTCAAGGATGGCTTGAATCTCTCAAGCTCTCTAGTGCTCGACGCTACCCTTGGTTAGCTTGGCCCTATGCCTTCTTTCTGCTTTTTGCTTCACTAGTTCTTCTCTTTTCTGGTTTCTGTCTTCCTCTCTGGGTATGTGTTTTCTATTCTCTATTTATGGCTTTAAAACATTCGATCTCATGGTGGTTCATTTCCTCTTCTGCCTCCGTCGATTTGCCTACTTGCAGTTGTGCTTGGAGTTCCCTATTATTGGCGTCATCGTCAAGCTCATAGGGATGTCCATTTATCCTCCTGCGAACTGCGCTAGCTTGTGTCGTCAGTTTGTTGTCTTGTCACATCTTTCCTAATCACCACTCTCCATTTATAAGGAATGAAGATCTGATAGACCTTCGAAGCCTTGTTGTAACCCATAAAGATACCCTTCTCTGCAATGGGTTCCAACTTCGTCCTCTGCTCCTTGGGGATATAATATTATGTGAGATATCCAAAGATATGAAGATGTGCCACATGAGGCTTCTCTCCAGTGAAATCATCCTCTGGAGTCATATTCTCGAATACTATGTGTGGACTCCTATTCAGAAGATAAACAACAGTATTGTAGGTCTCAGCCCACAAAAGCAAAGGTAACCCCTTATCATGAATCATATCTCTAGTAGCCACAACAATAGATCTGTTCTTCCTTTTAGACAACCCATTTTTTAGGGGTTTTTAACAAACGTGAACTCTATCCCAATGCCTTCATGTGCACAGAAGTCAGAAAACCCACCATCGGTGTACTCACCACCATTGTCTAACCTCAAGACCTGAATCTTCCTACCTGTCTTCTTTTCCACAAGAGCTTTGAACTCCTTAAAGTGACTGAAGACCTCACTCTTGGTCTTCAGGAAATATATCCAAGTCCTCCTGGAGTAGTGATCAATGAATATAACATAATACTCATAACCACTCAAAGACAAATGAGACATACGACCACTAACATCAGTATGAATCAAGTATAGGATACCTGTACATCTATTTTCGCTCATTGGGAATGCTAACTTGGTGTACTTGCCCAAAGAACACCCTATACAGACCTCATAATGCTCGATGCTGAAGTCATGGACCTCCAATAGTGATCTTCCTCAGTGTGCTCAAAGCTCCATGATGAATATGCGCCATCATCTGGTGCCATAACTCGCACAAGTCTCTACTACTAGTGGTACTAGTGTGAGTGCTACCAGATGTGCTATTCACCAATGCTCCTACCGACTGAAAATTGAACCTGTATAGTTTCCCAGAGTGGACTGCAATCACTTTGGCCAAAGTGATGGAAGATCCCCTAGGATGTACATCCATACATGCCCTCCTGAGAAGGTGACTTCAAACCCCTTCTCCTCCATAGCAGACATTGAAATCAAGTTCTTCTTCATCACCAGAAAATAGAAAACATACATGAACTTAAAATGAGGCAAAGATTCCCTCTCAAAGGTCACAGTCCCCACACCAACAACTCTCAAAGTTTCGTCATCGCCCCATACAATCTCAATATCAAGTGCCCTCTCTACAAGCTCTAAAAAGAACTCACGTGCACCTGTCTTATGGCAGGAAGCCCCACTGTCTATGTACCACACATAACATGATGCACTCCTACTATATGTAGATGTAATTAATGCAAGTCTTGGTAAAAATATGAAGAAAACTGCTCCACCTTTGCTAAAGCTGCAATACCCTTCTTCCCCTTGTTCTTCCTCCCAGGACATGTAGCAACGTAGTGTCCCATTTTCTAACATTCCCAACATTTGACTTTAGAAATATCCATATCATTCTTCTTCTTCTTCTTCTCCTTTCCCTTAGCCCCATCTGATGAGGCCCCTTATTAGCCTTCCTTTTGTTCTCCTCCCTGGCTTTCAAGGCTACATCCTCCTCTTCTACTATCTTCACCCCACCACTTCCAATCTTCCATATCTCATGTTGCACACAATCATTCCAAAATTTTTCCCAATTGGGAAGATTCTCCCTAGAGGTAGCACCATCTCCAAAGACATCCCAAGACTTAGGAAGTCCCACTACAACTATCCTGACTAACTCTATGGTTACAAATGTCTCACCAATAATAGTCAAATCATCATGTACTTGTTTGACCCTTCCAAGATAATGAACTACACTTTCAACGATTTTCATCTTGATGTTATTTAATTGTTCTTTGCATACCATCTTCCTACTCTCATTTGTACTTTGATAGAAAGTGGTTAGAGCTATCCACATCTGATATGCATATGTGTTTCCTCTCACCTAAGGAACCACATGATCCTTCAGACCGTTCATCACAATAATTTTTTCCTTTGCATTGTTTTTTGTGAATTCGACAAGGTCATCTGCAGTAGTAGGAGGTATAACCACTTGCCGCACTATGTCCCAAACTGCTACCTCCTCAAACATTGTTTGAACTATGTCCTACCAAAAGGCATAGTTGGATATCCCATCCAGACTGTCCTCTATCCTTAAGAACATGGCCATGACTATTGTCCAAAAGAAATGAAATTTCCATCACACCTTGTTGTCCCAAAAGTTCAGTCTGTGTGAAATTTCACCTTGTTGTCCCAAAAATTAAGTTCACCATCTAAAAATTCATTTTGTTGTCCAAACCAATGTTTGTTTTCCCAAACTACTATTTGTTGTTCAAACTACAATTTTCAACCTATACCTCTGATACCATGTTGAAATTTTATGACTCAAAAGAAAGTTTCCAACAATTCCAACCTGGTTTTAATTTCACCTTATCACTCCCATTCAGTTAAATGCCCTTTCCCATAAGCATATATTCAACATATAGAATTATAGAAATGAAATTTTCAGATTAAAACACATGGGATTGTCAACACATATTGAAAATAAATATGGACATAATCAGACTAGCAACACACAAAAAAATACACATAGTTTTTTAGTCAGCTTAGACTGAGGAAAAACCCCTTAAATATTCTCCGGGAAAAACCTGTTAGAGCACTCTTCAAATTTATTTATCTTTCAAGTTCAGGAAAAATACATTTCCGGAAAATAAATAAATAAATACAACTTATCTCTTCAGCCTAAAATTCCTTGAAAACCGTGCCCACTTTGCCTTGATTTCCTTGCCCACTTGAAGCTAAAAATATGTAATGTACTGATATGACTGTACAGATTGTACAATTTTTTTTTCAATTTTTGTTTTTCAAAATATTCTCTTGAATGGCATGCATCTCACATCATTCAATGTTGTTCGTACCGTACCTTTTGTCGTCTTCTAAACCTTGATTTCCACGCTCATCTTTGCCCATAAATCACTCCTTCAGCTTGCTGCAACAAATTTCTCTTTTAGAACTTTTCTCTAGCTCTCAACCTCCTTTTTCCAATCTGCTCATGAAGAATGAATGCAGTCTCTCTTTTCTTTTCCCCCTTTTGTTTCCTTAGATGACTTTTGCACAACCCTATGATCTAATGGCTCAGATTCATTTAGATCAAGGGATGAGAATAAATGTGCATTTAATTCTCACTTTCTATTTTTTAACTCACTCATTAAATAAAGACCCACATTGACTTCATGTCCAAAGTCACTTTTCACTTTATAATTTAACATTGACTTTACCACTTATAAAGTCACTTTCACTTTATAAACTCACACTTAGGAAAGTAATTATTTTGGACACTTTTCCCTAGGTAGAGACTAACCCATGGGAAACCACTTGTCCAAGGTACATTAAAAATCAACAATTAAAACTGCACAAACCCAACCATTCAAAATTACGATTTCAATATGGTTTCAAAATTACAATTTCAGTTAGATAATTAGATTTTGGTAAAATTTATGGAAAAATGATGAGAAAAAAAAAAAAAAAAAACTTGACTTTTTACTATTCTTAGATTTATTGTGCAATCCATTGAATTGATATCATCAAAGTAAAGAGATTATAATTAAAAAAGACATAAAACTAGTTAAATATTTGTATGATAAATCGATATTTTTTTTTAAGTTAAAAAGTACTCATAATTATAATGTTATGGTTAATAATTAGAATTTGTGGAAAACACAAAATGATTGTGATTGAACACTCCTCTATACCATCATTGATTCTTAGTACGTGTGGAGAATCCACAAGGCTCCACATAGGCAGCGAAGTGAGGGATAGTTTGACTCGAGGAGTATTTTTTATTGCCAATTACGAAAACATTTGACAACATGTAATAGAAAAATTATATGTGGTGCAAAAAGGTTAAGTGTGACAAGGGAAATTCTTGGGAAACAACATGGAACTAGGTACCTATGTGGCATCCCAACAAACATCCAAAATATGTTTTTTTAAACCATATGGAAAGGAGTCTTGGAAATGAGTCGCACATTAAAACAAATGTGTAATGAATGACCCTGTGAGCACAGAAACAATGGGATAGTGGTGACATCATGCCTTGGGCTTTGGAGCCTTGGTAGTGGCAACGAGCCGAGCCAACGCCACTTCCTAAGAACCCAAAAGCCTAGATTATACATTAGAAATCCAATAAATTTTTATGTATAGAAGTGAATTTATTTTATGTATGAGAAAACTAATACCCTGGTGTGGTCACTATATTTCGATGCCTAACGCCAATGACATAACAATATTTGGCCACTTAAAAAGTTGACATACCTTTCAATGTCATGAAATAACATGGTGGAAGGGAGGCGCTAGATTCATTTTTAGGTGATACAAACTCCAACACAAGTCAAAGAAGAAAATGAAAAGCCTCGTAGAAATTTTCTTGAGATTCATGAGCATATATTTCAACGTGTTTCTCCCTTTCCCAATGTCCCTTCAAATTTCTAGATTCCCCTTTTGGTAAAGACCATGAAAAATAATTTAACCATGAAAAATAATTCCTCAACTTCATTTTGAGTTTGTCACAATTCTCAATTAAAGGCGGTCTCCCTCTCTCTCCTTTGTTTGCAAATAAATTCCCCACCTTTGACAAACAATGAAAAACAAAAACTAGAGTAGAGATAACTCTTATCAATATTAAAAAAGCTAAATAGATTACATTAAAAACATCAACAACAAATGACTAGAGTAGAACTTGACTAGATTGAAGTAAAATTGGACTAAGACTAAACTATCTACAACACTTAGCAGACAAGAGAACTAAATGTGATGACACCTAACAGAGAGTGAGATTAATATCTCAACATCCGCTCCTAATCTCAATTGTTACATGTAGAGGCACTTACAATGCCTAATTGTTCACTTTTAAATTCAAATGTATTCTTGCACAATGGCTTTGTGAAAATATCTGCTAGTTGATCTTTGGAACCACAAAAAGAAAGTACTATGTCCCCATCATTCACAAGCTCACAGATGAAATGAAAATGGGTGTCAATGTGCTTGGTATTTTTTTGGAAAACATGATTTTTTGATTACAAAATTGTTGAGCTATTATCAAAGTGATTAGAGTTGGATCTTTCTAAATATTTGAAATATATTTCAATAATATTCTTAACCACACAGCTTGACAAGCTGCTAAATTTGTTGCTACAAATTCAGCCCTTGCAAAAGATATTGAAATGATTGATTGTTTCTTGGATGCCCATGAAATCAAATTGGTTCCAAGATGAAAAACATACCCTAAGGTGCTTTCTCAATCATCTAAACTCCCTGCATAATCGTTGTCTTTATAACCCGAAAGTGAATAATTTTCAGAATGTGTATAGAACAAACCATAATATATTGTCCCTGCAATATACGTTAAGATCCTTTTTAAACCTTCTAATGAGTGATCATAGCTGATTGCATAAACCTGGAGACAAAACTTGTTGCAAACATAATGTGAGGTCTAGTTGCGATTAGATATAACAAAATACCAACTACACTTTTATTAAATGTGGAATCAACTAGTGGGGCTACATCTTCTTTTCTCAATTTTGTGCCTTGATCAATTGTTGTATCTGCAGGTTTGCAATTGGTCATTCAGAACTTTTGGATGATATTAGTGGAAAAAATTCCATTAGAAAATTGGTGAATTTTAATGCCTAAGAAGTCTTTCATGACTCTTAGATCTGTCATATCAAACTTTGTTTGCATTTTGCTTTGAAATATTCTAACAACATATTTCATGTATAAATACGATCGTCTACATAAAGGCATACAACAAGAATTTTACCTTCATGCATTTTGGTATGCAATGTTGGCTCATGAATGCTTATGCAAAAACCACTTTTTGATGAGATAGGTGTCGATGTGATTGTACCAAGCACTTACAACTTATTTCAAACCATACAAATATTTCTTCAATTTGTATACCTTATTCTCCTGTTGTGGAACTTCAAATCTAGGAGGCTACTCTACATACACTTCTTCCTCCAATACACCATTTAGGAAGGTATATTTTACATAAAGCTAGTAGACTTTCCAATTTTATTGAGCTATTATGGATAAAATGGTTCTTAGCGTCTAACCTTGCTACTGGAGCAAAGGTTTCACCATAATTGAAACCAAACTATTGTGAGAATCCTTTGGCAACCAGCGTTGCCTTATGTTTCTTAATCTCTCATTTTTCATTCAGCATGGCCTTATATACCCATTTTACACAAATTCTGGATTTATCTCTTGGGAGATCAACTAATTCCCAATTCTGATTCTTCTCTATGGCAACAATTTCTTGGTTGCTTCAACTGAATGCTTTTCTTCAACTTCTTCTTCAAAATGAGTTGGTTGAGATGAAAGAAATGCTAACATATTTTGCTGGTCAATCTCATGCACCTGCTCATATATTTCTCTGATGCTTCTTTTTTTTCCTGATTGCCTTCTTAAGATGTTAAATCACTAGTGGATTCACTGCTTGAAGATGTACCATTTTTAGAATGGTATGGTTCTTCTTGAACCTGCAATCTTGGTGGTTGTGGTGGATAAAAAGAATGATTTGAAGATTCATCAACATTATCAGACAAAGATTTATTTTCAAAAAATTTCACATCTCTGCTGAAAACAAACTCCTTGGTAGCTGGATTATAAAGTCTGTAGGCCTTTGACTACTCACTATACCCTACAAAAATACAATTTTCACTCTTGTCATCAAGCTTCTTTCTTAGCTTCTTAGGAACATGTGAAAATGTTATTGATCCAAAAATTCTAAAGTGAGATACATTTACCTTTCTACCATCCCATGCTTCTTAAGGTACTATATCTTTGAGACTAGTTGATGGAGATCTGTTGAGAACATACACTGCTATTGAAATTGCTTCAACTCAGTAATTATTTCACAACTTTTTCTCATGAAGAATACATCTGTCCATGTTCATGATCGACCAATTTTTCTTTTTTGGTACTCCATTCTATTGTGGAGTATATCTTGTTGTGTTCTGCATTATGATTCCTTGATGTTGACAAAAAGATTTGAAGTCATTGGAGTTGTACTCTCCTCCTTTGTCAAATCTGAGTACATTCAAAGCCTTTCCGCTCCACTTTTTTGCTTCTGCTTTGGATTCTTTGAACCTTGAGAATGTATCTGATCTATTTTTGAGAAAATACACCCATGTCTTCCTGCTATAATCATCAATGAGTATCAAAAAATAAAGACTACCACCAATGGACTGTGTCTACATTGGGCCACATATATCTATATGGACAAGCTCTAAAGGATTTTTTGCTCTAGAGGAAGATGTGGGAAATTTATCTCTTTTATGCTTGGATAAAACACAAATTTGACAATTATAGTCATTTTAATTCATAGTAGGGAGACCAATGACGATTCATTGTTTATGAAGCTGAATTAGAGTCCTGAATGGGATACGGGCATACCTAATATGCCATAGTTGAGACTCATCTATTCTTGACACATTGTGGACAAAAGACTATGAGATATTTTGACTTCTAAGAGTTAATGGAAACATCCTATTCTTGGTATTTTCAACCTTTTATATTACTCTTCTATTGGGAGGTTTGTCATAGATATAAAACGTGTTCTCTTGAAATATTACATCATAACCATGTTCCATCAGTTGTCCTACACTAATGAAGTGCTTCATATGTGGAACATAATAAACTTTAGGAATATATCTCTATTGATTCTGTTCAATAAGAATATGAACAATATCTTTTCCTCTAGCTTTAATGCAAGAATGATCTCCAAGAGTAATTTATGATGTTATGGAAGCATCAAGATAAGAATGAATATTTTTGTTACCTATCATATGATTACATTGCAGCCACTATCCAACAACCAAAATCCTTGTTGTGTGTGTCTTTAGAAAGATGGCAAGAAAGAAACATTGTTTTAGAGGATTCTCCTTCATTTTTAAAGAGATGGACGTTGCCTCTTTGCTGATCTAACTATTTCTTTCTGCATTAATGTTCATAATGTCCAAATTTCTTACAGTAATAGCATTGGACATTAGATTTTCTCCATGGTTTGCTTCTCTGAGTTTGGTTTTGTGGAGGTCTCCACTGCTCTACTGCATGATGATGTTCCGATCTTCCTTGCTTTTTGTCACCTCTATATCCTTTGTCTCAGCCTCTACCAAAAGAAAGTTGTTCCTTGAAATCTTGTTCCATGGAATCTTCTGCCAAGTTGAGTATTTTTTGTGATCCAACCAATTTTTCTACTAAGAAAGTCATAAACTCTTTGGATTAAAAAGTGGTTGTTACAATCATGTCATATTTCTTAGGCAAACTTCGAAGGACTTTTTGAACAATTTTTTGACCTGAAATGGTTTCACCAACGAGTTTGATCTAATTAACTATTCACATGCCTCTAGTCATGAATTGATCCACATTTTCTATGTAAGTCACCTTTAGGGTTTCAAGTTGTGATCTCAATGTCTATAATTTAACTGTCTTCGTTGTGTCATTACCTTGATATAAAGATTTTAATATTTCCCAAGCTTCATGTGCTATAGATGTGCCAGTTATCTTGTCAAAAATAGAGTCATCGACTCAGCTTGTATCCAACATTTGGCTCTGTGTTATTTCTTTCTAAGTTCAAAGGTTGCATTCCTCTGATTATTGGACATGGTCTCCCATGCTTCCTAGGTCCACTCTCCATATTCAGTCTGAAGTATATCCAAACACTCTTGGGATTGTAGGAATGGCTTCATTCTCAAAGACCAAAACTTGTAATTTTTTCCAAGCAGAGTCGAGGTCTGTGGAAAAGCGCTATAAAACCTATTTCTTAAACTACGGATGTATGCAATTTTTTTACAGTCTTCTTCCATAACTAAAAAAACATCTTTAAAATAAACTCCTCCTCTTTTTTTTGGGGGAAACTAATATTTTATTTAAATAAACTCCTTAAATAAAAAGTTTATTTTGAATAAAAAAATTAATACAAAATCCTTTTTTTTAAATCAGGTACAAATATTCTCTATAAAAGTATTATCCTCCTTTTTTTAAAAACACCTCGTTTAGATAAAAACATTCGATTACCCATTTTTAAAAATCACTTATACATATAAAAGATTATACCATGACCATTTGAATTAAAAGGGGCACAATATTTATTTGGGGTTCCTTTGAACAAATGCGGAATACCTTTCCCTTCTGTTGAATTTCGTTTGAAGTCTTCGAGGAGTGACAAAACGTGGAGCATGAACGGTTAGTTAGCTACCGTGACTTTTCCTAACCCAAGCACAACACTTCATGACACTATTGCGCAATGTTGCAACTCTGAAAAACATGAAAACATTTTCGTGAGTTTACGATTGTCAATGCATGTGCTCTGTTGAGCATGGGTACGTTGCATATCAAAAAAATATATATATATATATTTTCGATCCTAGGGTCGTCTTTTAGAAAAAATGATTAGGTCATTGAAAAAATTTCTTTGATCCATATACTATATGGCTTGTTCAAGTTTTGGATTGCTACTTCTTTCTATGGAGTCTTATACGACTGGAAGCTCTGATACTATGACAAACAATGAAAAATGAAAACTAGAGTAGAAATAGCTCTTCTCAATATTCAAAAAGTTAAATAGTTTACATTGAAAACATGAACGGTAAATGACTGGAGTAGAACTCGACTACACTGAAGTAAATCTAAAGTGGGATTCAACTATCTGTTGGCATTATGATGTATGTGTTGTACTTGATGGCAACCCACTTGTAGCAGAACAACTCACCTGTATATGGTAACTAGAAGAATCTGTAGAAGAGATATCAGATGTGACAGAGTGCATGACAGTAGTGTTTACAGATGTAATGAAATGTAGGGCGACTTCAAGGAATCAATTCAGAATACAACTCACTCAGACGAAAGTATAGTAGGTAAAAAACAAAGAATTACATATAAGTCTTCACAGAATGAAGAAAAAGAGGTATACGCAGGTTCACCATTGACCAAGCTATGTATACATGCAAGTTCTCTATATACAAGCCACGTATACGTACACACGCACTTTCACAGAAGGAAAAGCATGTATACCTTGGAAAACTAAATTTTTGGTCTGAAGTATTTGGTCCATGGTATTTTGATCCATGGTATTGGTCGAAGTTATCTGGTCCGAAGTATTGACCCGAGGTATTTGGTCCAAGGTATTGGTCCTAAGTGGTTTTGGTCCATGGTATTGAGAAAGGCCTAAGACTATAAAAGGAGGAGAAGATCATTAGGCCAAGGGGTGCAAGAATTGAATATTTGATGAAGTGTGCGGTCTAATATGCAGGTTATTGGCTTTCAGTGTTGTGCTTGATCTTAACCAAGGATGAACCTTAGCGTTTGATGAAAGATAAGATCTAATGATGTATCAAGATCTCAAGGCTTGAAGTGAATTATCTTTATGTGGTTTGATCACTTATCTGAATATCTGGCGTGTGTTGTAGTCTATAAATATGATGATCTGGGTATCACTGAAGTTTGGAATAGTTGTAATGTTTAAATCATCATTTACAGATCTACACGCAGGTTCACTATAGAAGAAGAGCATATACATGCTGGTTCTATATATCAAATCAACATATACATCATAAATTTGATTTGCAGA
This sequence comes from Pinus taeda, assembly GCA_000404065.3. Lineage (NCBI taxonomy): Eukaryota > Viridiplantae > Streptophyta > Pinopsida > Pinales > Pinaceae > Pinus > Pinus taeda. The sequence continues at coordinate 204,200 of APFE031637676.1, forward strand.
TATGTAATATGGTTTGCACGTATGCACGCAGGTTGGACACATGCAAGTAGTGTACACCTTATAAAATATGTTTTAGTTGCTTCTGTATGCTGCTGCAGTGTTCTGGGTTCTAGCTTGGGTTTTGGTTACTGTATTCTAGTGACTGCATTTTGAATGATCAAATTGATGGACTGATTGATTCATTCGGTTGTGGGTGGTTCAAAAGGGAGATTGGTTGATG
>APFE031637676.1:234754-247943 GCA_000404065.3 Pinus taeda
TATATATATTGTTTTGACATAAGTAGCGAAGTTAGAACAACTTCCTAAGAAGTAGGAACTAATTCCTAATCTAAGGCACTAGTGAACAGAATCTCTCTAGATTTACATATTCTCCATTATCTTCAACACTCCCCCTTAATGGAGAAAGGGGTTCACAAGTATTCCTAACTTTTCCCTAAACAATTCAAACTTGATTCTACCGAGAGGCTTAGTGAAAATATCAGTAGCATTGTCAAATGTTTTACAATCTTCAATATGAATTTATTTTGACTCAACTTTCTCCCTGACAAAATGAAACTGTATATCAATGTGCTTTGTGTTTTTATGGAATACTGGATTATTTTCAAGTTTGATAGAGCTTTGGCTATCACATTTGAGAACTATTGCAACCTTTTGTTCTTCTCCAGCATCATCAAGAAGTCTCCTCAGCCAAACTACTCCACAAGTTGCTGCACACATCGCTTGATACTCAACTTCTGCTGAAGACAAGGATAATGTATTATGTTTTTTGTTTCTCCATGCAATGACCCGGATCCAATGCTAAATGCATAGCATGTTATGGATCATCTATCGTCTACATTTCCAGCCCAATCGGAATTTGAAAAACCTATCAATCTAACATCAAACAAATCAGTATAAATAATACCAAAATCTAAGGTTCCTTGTAGATACCTTAAGACGCCTCTCACTCCAACCCAATGACTCTCAAGAGGCTTTGACATGAATTGTCTCAATACACTGATTGCATAAGCCAAATCTTGCCTAGCTGTTGTCAAGTAGATTAGACTCTGAATCAGTTGTCTAAGCAATGTTGCATATGCCTCCTTAGAACCATCATCATTCTGAAGTTTCGTACTGTAAAGGTACTCTACAGCTTTTCACTAATCCATTCTGAAGTTTTACAGTAAGTTCCTAACATACTTACCCTGTGACAAAAAAGTCTAGCCAGAATCTCTCTAGACTTCCAAACCCAAACAATAGTGTATCTCTCCAAGATCTTTCAACTTGAAAACCTGTGACATCTTCTCTTTGATTTCTTTAATGAGTTCATCTACATTTCCTGTAATGATAAGATCATATACATATAAAGAAATCAAAACAATTCACCCCTCTTTGTTAAATATGGTGTATAGGTGAGGGTCATTCTTGCTTCCTTTATAACTATGATGTAGGAAAAATGAATCAATTTTGTCATACTATGACCTGGGTGCCTGTTTTATTCTATACAATGATTTCTTCAATCTAGAGACTAAATTTTCTTCCCCCTGTTTAACAAACCCCACAGGTTGCACTAAATACACTTCTTCTTTTAATTCACCATTTAAGACTACATACTTCACATCTATTTGGTGTGTCTCCCAATGATGTTTGGTAGCTAGAGAAATTAACATTCTAACTGTGTTTAATTTAGCGCGAAGGTTTCCTCATGGTTAATACCTTATTTCTACAAGTACCCCTTTGCAACTAGCCTAGATTTATTTTTTCTATATTCCCATCTGCTTTAAATTTAGGTTTATATAACCATTTACAACCTATGGGTTTTTTTCCTTCAGTTAATTCAACTAGATCCCAGGTTTTGTTTAAGTATTGATTCATATTCCTCATCCATGGCTACCCTCCATTCACTATATTGACTAGCTTCTTTATAACTAGAGGGTTCATCAACACTCAAAATACTGGTTATAAAAGCATTCTCCCTATATCTTGTTGGAAACTGAGTTTGCCTACCTTATCTCTTGAGTGGTGGAATGGATTTAAACCTGTTCTGATCTCTCCTCTGCAAACTGGTTTCAAACTTAATTTGATCAACCACTTCTTCTTTCTCCTGCTTTTGTTGTTTCTCACCAACCCCTGTTTCATCACCTTCTTCTGACAGTAAAGGCACATGCCATTCTTCATCATCACGAATAGGGTTCTCATTGTCTACTTGTTCATGGAATGCCATATGTCTTCTTGAAAACACCTTGTGAGTAGAAGTATTAGACAACTTATAAGCCTTAAACTCACAATAGCATCCAACAAAAGTACACTAAATGGCTTTTGAATTTGACTTCTTCCTATCTTCTTTCAGGACATGAGCAAAAGCCTTACATCCAAGAATCTAAGATGACTTACTGCGGGCTTGAAGCAAAACAATGCTTCAAAAGGATTTTTTTAATCCAAAGACTTAGTAAGACTCCTATTCTTAAGATACATTGCAGTGTTTACAACTTCTACCCAAAAACCATTGGTCGAATTCTTAGCTTTCAACATATCATGGGTACACTCCACGAGGGTTTTGTTTTTCCTTTCTGCAACCCCGTTTTGTTCTTTTAATTATTTAATGAAATCACCCTTATTGAATTCTCCACTTTGGTCTAAGCAAAGAATATTGATGAACTTTCTTGTTTGCTTCTCAATCATACTTCTGAATTGCTTGAAGTATTCAAAAGCATGGCCTTTATGCCTGAGGAAATACACCTAGGTGAACCTTGTACATTCATCAACAAAAATAAGAAAATATTAGGCCCCTCCTAACGACCTCGGATGCATTGGCCTAGATAGATCAATTTGTACAAGTTCAAGTATATCCCTCTGCTTCCTATCAATAATAGCAGGAAATTCATCTCTATGTAATTTTCCAAGGGTACATGCTTCACAGTCAACATGAATACTCTTTAAAACATGAATATCATTCACCATACCTTTTTTCTAAAGAAGTAGTAGGTCACTGGAGTTTATATGCCCAAATATTTGATTCCATAGATTCTCTACATACATGGTTGATGATGCCAATGCTTGATGTGACACACTTCTAACATCCAGTTTATACAATCCTCCTACATGTGCACCTATTGTAATGGACTTCATCTGATCTAGCATGCCTTTAATTACACAATAAGCTTTAAAGAACTCTACCTTAAGATCCTGATCTGTTATTCTAGATACATAAATTAGGTTCTTTTGTATCCCGGGTATATACATAACATCATGAATATGTCTAATGTCTCCATCAGGTAGTATGATGGGGACATCACCATATCCCTTGATTTTATACCCTGTATCATCTCCAAGGTATACCTTCGTAACAGTGCTGGATTCTCTGAAATTTTTAAACCATTCCCTCTTAACTGTCATATGGGATGAGGCTCTAAATCCACGAACCAGATTTTTGCTTCATCCTCCTTAGTTGACAGTGCAGAATCAAATATGAACAATCTGATATTTGAATTCTGATCTGCATAAGCCAGATGGCTTGCACACTTCTTGTGTCTTTTTTGACCTTCATCAAACCTTTTCTTCTGGCAAGGTTTAACTATATGACCAAATTTACCACAATAGAAACATGTTGGTCCTGAATCACTTCTGTTTGGAGACATACTTTGAGATGGAGATGGCCTTCTTTGTGGGGTTCCTCCACTTTTGTGTGATGTATTTTTCTTTCCTTTGCAGGGCTTCTTCTTTGCCATTAGGGAAAGATCTGAGATCTATGGTTTCAGGGTCATCCGCCTTTCCTCCTCTTGCATTAGGATCCCTGTCAATTCCTCAAACTTGGGGTATTTTTCTCTCGCATTCAACCTAGTGACGAACATCTGATAGTCATCAGCCATGCCATTCATGGTAATCATGACTAAATTAGTGTCTGGTACTATCTTGCCAATGTCGCCTAGCTTATTCTTAAGATCCTTGATAGAAGAGATGATCATTGCTACTGATTCATTCTCCTCCATTTAATGGAGATAATATTTCTCTTTAGAAATAGTAGGCTATTTATGTTTTTGATCTGGTACAAGTCTTTGAGAGTTGTGCAGATGTTTGTTGCAACTTTACATTCTCGAATATGAATAATAATGAAATCTTTCACAGACAATTTGAGCAGCACCTTTTCCTTGTTCCCCCCTCTTTTCCCAGTCTTGGATTGTTGTTGTTGTTCTACTTGTGGCTAGGGTCGACTTCAACTCATCACTGTTTGCAATCTCCCATGTGTTTTTCCCCTCCAACAGGGTGTGCAAAATAAATTTCCAATTGGACTAATTGGAACTGTCTAACTTATTTCTCTCGTTTAGATAAGCCTTTACCATCTAAATGCTCATATTGACAAAAAAAACAACCTCTAGCGAAGGAAAACCAAATCTATCCCAGATCCGAAGAGAAAAAAAAAAAAAAAAAAAAAAAAAATAGGTGCTCTCTCTTAATAAAAACCAATTTATCCAACTGGATACAAAAAAACCAATTTTTTTTTTCTAATATTGAAACCCTTAGTTCCTTTTAAAAAATATCTCCCTTATTTCATATTCACCACCCACATTTTTTTTTTAAATATTATAACCCCAAAGATTTAAAAAAAATAAAAAAATAGTGAGGGCCTTACCTTCTTTTCGGCCTCCCAATACCACCAATCCTCCGCTTTTGTTAGTAGGCAAAGGTCAGCATGCAATGTTTGTAAATGGCCACCCTCGACCTCCACCTGGAGCAACACACATCGACCTCCACCAACGCACCACCGAGCCTCCACCAATCCTGCTAAATAAAAGGCACCACTGAGCCTCCATCGATCTAGCTATTTGGTTTCCAATCTAAAAGACACCATCGATCCTGCATGAGGGACCACCATGCTTCCACTGCTCCAACCTAGCACCATGGGTTCACCTATAGTTCTGATTGATCAGAACAGGATCAAATGCATGGCCAACAAGAGCCCCTCTTCCGCTATGTTGACACCCATTCAAGGTCCTTCCAACGAAAGTTAACGAAAAAAAACACAAAAACACCCACTCGCATGGCTCTGTCACCCTCTCTACAATAGATCTCAATAGATATCAACACAGCTCGCCTACACACAACTACCAACATCATAAAAATGCAGAGTTTTGTCACCTGATCTGATCTGCAATGCCTTCCTCATCGACGAAATCAGACCAATACATCAATGATTCTCCAGGCTCCACTATGCTACAAATGATGTTGGTTTCCCAACAGTCCACCACCGCTTGGACTCCCAGTAGTCCACCTTCACCGAAAAGATCTCCAAGATGCTAAGTGCAGGATCTCTAGAATCATGAACACGCTAGCTTGTTAAAAACTGATATCAAAGGGCTCCTTCACTCCCACATGACATTCACAACCATGGTTAGCACACAATGAATAGACCATAGTGATCTTCCCTCTAAGATTCACGATTATTGCAAGTGATGGACATAATTTCTCTAAATAAATGAGCAATCATCGTGCTTTTTCCCCTTGAATCCTCAATGGTCAGCACTCCCAGTGGAGGTAGAGTGATGATTACTGTGAATTAAAAAAAAAATCGTGTTATTGCTTCGCCTCCTCACCTTGCGAGGCTTTCTTCACACTAGCCACTCACTCAGGTATCAAATCATATCGGCTTTGACTCACCAGCCTTGGAGCTCTGATACCATGTTAAAAATTGAAGAATCAACTTTAACTTTATTGATAAACTCGACAGCTCATAGGTGAGGAGCTCCACCTGGAGATTTCCTCTCACAGAATGCTCTACCTCAATCATCTTACAATAAAAAATATATATAGTTTTCACACAAGTAGGGAAGTTAGAACAACCGCATAAGAAGTAGGAACTAATTCCTAATCTAAGGCTCTAGTGAACTGAATCTCTCTAGATTTACATATTCTCCATTATCTTCAATAACGACTATAATATCGTAGTGTATAATGGAAAAGGGATTTTGTAAATGATTTGATCAGATACATGTTATGTTTTTGTTTTTTATTTTTATTTTTTTAAGTTTGTTTGTGTTTTTGGGTATAATCTTTCCTGCCATATTTTTTTGATAAGGCTTTTAAATCATATGTTTTGATTTGTGTGTCTATACTAAGTATAATAAGTTATATCTTTGGATAGACAGGAAGTTTTGTGCAATGTAAAAGTTTTTTTCTCTTTTGATTATTATTAATTATTAAAGGAAATATTTTTAATGAGATGACTTTTTTTTATGATTTAAAATTTCATTTTCTTATTTGAATGGTGTTTTTTCTTCGATTTTTGAAGAAACCTTTTCAAGAAAAATTTGTTGGGTGTGATGGATCTTATTTATTTGTAACTTGGGTTTTTAATCACTTCTTTAGATCTTTATCTATTTGGGATTTTAACTTGTAACTCAACACTTTTGTATCTCAAGACACAACATAAGTTTCCTACTCTTAAATAGTCATAATTGGAAAACAATGAAAAAGAAAGAAAGATATGTGAGATACTTGCACCAAATACATCATAGGACCATTCAATGGAGTATTGTCCTCCATCAACTTCCTATGGGGATAAAATTGATAATACTAATAAAACAAGATTAAGGGATTATAAAAATTTTTACCTTTTAAATCAAAGAACATTATAGAAAAAAAATAACAAAACAACTTCTTATGGTGGATTTTACCAAAAAAAATAGATTGAACAAATTTGTGTGGTTAACTAGTCAAGTCTAAATCAACTATATATGTAAAGCTTCTAAGTAAGGATGTGTGAAATAGAAATCAAGTATACCTACCATCCAATGATTTCTTATGGCTAGAATTTATTAAAAACAAACGCAAAATGAATATGAACAAGCTACACATTAAAATATTCCAAAAAATAACAAACCTAAACTCATCTGAGGAAAATCTTGGTAATGTAGAAGTGAATTAGATGAAAATATTTAGGTTTATGGATTGATAATAATATAATAAAGATACATTTGTTTAAATTTATAATCCACTCAAAAATTAAATTGATACTATCATTTTCTCTTAATTTTAAGAAAAACTGAAAAAAATTAAAATAGAATTCCACATATTTTTATGTATATGACGACAACTTATATCTTTAGTATTTCATGATCCGAATTTGGATCCTTAAACTCTCTTAAAGCTACCCGAAATCTGTAAAAGCTCATACTGAAGTTTAAATTCTTATGGATGTCGAAGCCTATCAAAAATAACCTTTAAAAAACAACAATTTGCAGCCAGCACAGAGCAATGAGGACCTTCAGTCAAAGCGCATTGACCATTGGCCCATGGGGACTATGCATGGTGCAAAAATGGTAGTTAGGAGGCTCAAACTAGATAACGGAGGCTGCTTCTAATGCATGATTGTGCTTCACTGGGAAAAACCCCTCGAAATGGTAAAGCCCCGAGTGCTCGGTCACAAGGAAAGCCAAGAAACTATGGGAAAAGTGCTAAAACGATAGGTAGGACCTGTACTCCAAAACTACGCTCCAAAACTGGCGGAATATCAGAGGCATTTCGGGTGGTAAGCAGGTTTGTCAGAGGACCCAGCAATGCCATATAGTGAATGACGCATGTCCGGTGGATGAGAGAGAAAACCGCTCTCATCATGGGCTAACGTCCGAGCAAGTTAACAATGCGATAAGAGCAATAACCGTAGGATCTAGAGGCCCTGGATCTAATGGCGAAGATTGCTCCCGATGGGAAACCAGATTCAACAGAGAGAATAAGCTTCGGCACATAAAGGTTGAAGTCCGATTGGACTGCTAAGTTAGTGGATGAATCATTTCACAGAGTAACCGAAGTAATGAACCATTGAGGAAGAGCTGGCTCAGCTTGTGAGGAGACAAGTGGCCACCTCTATGTGAAGTATTACAGTGATGATGACATAGAGTAGGGAATTCCAACACAGAGGTAGGTGATCCGAAGAGCCAAGAGAGGAAACAAACAATCGGGGAATGGAATGGTTCTAAGAGCCATGAACAGATAGAGAGTAAAAAGGGGAGAAAAAGAGAGAAGAAAAAGAAGCAGTGGAGCAGACCTGGAAGCGGGAAACCCAGAGCCGAGCTCATTGTAATAGGCAGAGTCACCAGAGATTGGAGGTCGAATAGCAAGAGGACGTTGAATGCGCAGAGAGTCTTTGGAGTCACTTCAAGGTCGAGTGAAAAGCCAGAGAGCTCAATTGATAGTAGCCTATTGGCCTATTGTTGTTGGAGTTGCTTGGAGGTTGAGCGATTCATAGAGGCATGCAAAGGCCAGGCGAAAGAGCTTAGAAAAGCCAGAGCAAAGAGCCACGAGCCATAGCCAGAGCCAAGAGCCAGAGCGAGCACCAGAAGTGAGAGTTGAGGGCCACAACCAGAGCTAGAGCTAGAGTCAGAGCCACAGCCAGAGCAAGAGCTAGAGCCAGAGCCAAGAGCTAGAGCTGGAAAGCCAAAGAGCTCCAAGAGCCAAGGGATAAGATGGTGTTTTGAGCCCAATGTTCCTATGTAAAACATTGGAGTTAAGTATAGGCACTTGTAAAAGAACTATTGCCATAATCCCAGAGAGCCTAATCGAGTTGATTAGAGCTCAAGGAGACGTAGCCCAAGATATCAGGGTGAACTCCATATTATATTGTTGCCTTATGTGTTTGTTTTTACTGCTACTTTAACTATTGTTATATGCATATATATATCAGTTGAAGTACCTCCCCATATCAACAAAAATGACAGATTTTAAAGTAAATAATCAGCTGACAACAAATACAATCATACACCCATATTTTCAAGCATTTCTTAATTTCGCAATGGTTAATCATTAAGACTTGCGGAAAATTAGAAGCTTTGGAAGTGGGAGAGGTTCTTCTAAGTTAGACAAGAAGCCTAAGAGCCCCATTTTCAGATCAAGTGGTATCGGAGCTTAAGATTGATTAACCCAACCCTCAAAGAAGGTTGTAATATAATTCTTAATTGACAGGGAAAAGATTGCTTGTCTGAAAGGTGTTTGGATAGTCAAGGATTGATTGCCTCATTGATTGTATGCTTGGTTGCAGATTGACTATTGTTTGAGTTTGTAGAGGTGAAGGGAAAGCTATTGATAGCTCAATCTAGGAAGGACAATAAGGGAAAAGAGTTGAAGGCATTCTTCTATCCCAAAGGACCTCAGGGCAATCCTTGAAGCACAAAAGGTTGTTGCAAGAGGTTACTAGATAAGCTCTTTATAATCTTGTTTGAAGTCTTTTGAAATGAAAACTTCTACAAGTGAGTCCTCAAATTCCTCCTTCATCACAAGCTTCTTTGATGAAGACATGAAGCAAGATTTTTCCACCATGATATATATGGTGAGAGAAATGTATGAGGATGGAAGGAAGAGCAACATACTTAGAGAGCAGCTGAATTCTGTGGAGGAAGAGAAACAGATGCTTTCTGGAAAATTGCAAGAAATGGAGAGGCAACTTCATATTGGAAGTATGAGCCTGAAAGGGATGCATGAGTTGGAGTCACAACTCTTTGTTGCAAATGAAGCCTTGGCCAAGTATCAGCTTGAAGAAGAGGTAAACCATTCCTGTTTGTCTTCAAATTCTTCTAAGAATGCTTATATTGGTTCTTTTGAAAAAAATACCAGAGGCATAGGTTCCAAGCTAATGTCCAAGATGGGTTATGAAGGAAAAGGATTGGGCAAACATGCACAAGCTATTGTTGATCCAATAATGGTTGAGGAAAGGCCTAAGTATCTGGGTCTTGGCTATGGACAGTCTTATGGAGAGAATTCCAAAGCTGCCATGAAGACCATTGAAACAGTGCCAAAAAGGAGTTTCATTGTAGGTCCTCTACCTCAAAAGTAGGAGGATTGTATTCAGGAGGAATGCAATAGCTAGTAACATCATTTGCATGATGCAGGTATTCAAAAGCACACACTTGAACCAAAGAGTTGTGGAAACTCTGACAGCCTTGAAGAAAGTGATGGTGTTCCAAAGGGAGCCACTTCTTCATTTGCTTCACCTCCTCATGAAGGCAATAAAGGTGAAAGAGGCAGGTATAAATCTGGTTCTAAACACCTTGCTTTTTATTTTGTAAAGCATGGAAAAAGAATTGCATGCTCCTTTTGTGGTTTGGATAACCATTATGTTTCTAGATGTTGGAAGAGGATGGCCACATACAAGAAACTTATGAAGGAAAAGAACCAAGCAGCCAAAGCTCCACAGGACGAGGCAAATAATGTTGTCAAAAGGATGCACCTGTGTTGCGCTTACTGCCATAAGCAAGGGCATCTTGCTGAAAGGTGTTGGACTTTGAATCCAACAGTGCTTCCACCAAAGCTGAAGGAGAAGGTGGAAAAAGAAAATGGCAGGGATGGAAATAAAGATTCCATGGTTGATGTGGTTCAGGATGATTCACATATTGATGCTGATGTGCAAACAAAGGAGGGACCTTTGAAATGTATTGGTAAGAAATGGTTAGAATTCTTATCCAATTAAGACTACATGTCTATTGATGCATCTATTTGCATTTCTTTGTGGAATAAATGCAAGTTGTAGGATCTTACCAAATGGTAAATAGAAAGAAGTTAAGTAGGAAACTCACTTTATGGCCACAACAATATGTTCATTTCAACTTCGAAAGTATAGTGTACTTAAGAGAAAGTTGATAGATGGAATGCATGCATGGGCATGAGAAGCATGTAATGTTGGCTTGGGAGAAGTTAACTTGGAGTCCAAAACAGAGATAGTGATGAAGTGTTTCATCTCTTGGAAAAGAGTCCTAAAGGTATTATTCCTACATGCTTGACTTGAAGGGTCATTTGTTGTAAAGGCATGTTTTATTGGCTTGTTATCTAGCTAATCATTTGTATGCAGATATAAGACATGGAAGGGTTCACAAGATGTGAAATCTGTTTCTTTGTTGAAGCAGGAGTTAGTCCATGCAGTTTTTGTCTGTATGCATGCTGTTGTTAACAGTTGTTGTTGGTAGCTTTTCAAACAGGTACACATGAAAGTTTTGTGGAGCATATGTACTTCACATTTGTTTGAGCCACCTTGGATAAAGGATCAAGGCAAAGAAGTTCAAACTATCTTATGTAAACTTCATAGTAGAAGTTTTGCATGAAGTCAAGGAGGAAAAAAGTTCTTCCCAAGACGACCAACCCATCCAAGAAGGGAAGTGGTCAAAGACTTTGGTTCAGAGGCACTATGCAAAGGCAAGTGTAAGGAGGCTAAAAGAAAAGGGTGTTGTTACTCTCATTTACTACTCAGATCAGTAGATCAGTCTTTTGGTGGACCAAAAGTTCTTTTAGTGGGAACACGTGATCCGAATTTGGATCCTTAAACTCTCTTAAAGCTACCCTAACTCTGTAAAAGCTCATACCAAAGTTTAAAGTCTTATGGATGTCGAACCTATCAGAGATAACCTCTGAAAAATGACAATTTGTAGCCAGCGCAGAGCAATGAGGACCTTCGGTCAAAGCACATTGACCGTTGGCCCATGGGGACTGTGCATGGCACAGAACTGGCAGTTAGGAGGCTTAGACCAGAAAACGGAGGCTATTTCTGATCCGCGATTAGCACATCGCTGGGAAAAACCCCTTGAAATTGTAAAGCACCGAGCACTCGGTCACAATGAAAGCCAAGAAACCATGGGAAAAGCGTTGAAACAATAGGTGGGACTCGCGCTCCAAAACTGACAGAATATCGGAGGCGTTTCGAGCTGTAAGCGGGTTTGTCAGAGGACCTAGCAATTCCATACAGTGAATGATGTGTGTCTGGCGGATGAGAGAGAAGACTGCTCTCATCGCGGGCTAACGTCCGAGCAAGTCATCATGCGATAAGAGTGATAATCATAGGATTTGGAGGCCCCATATCTAACCGCAGAGATTGTGCCTGATGGGAAATCAGCTTCGATGGAAAGAATAAGCTTCGGCACATAAAGGTTGAAGTCCGATTGGACCGCTAAGTTGGTGGATGAATCATTTCACAAAGTAACCGAAGTAACGAACTGTTGAGGAAGAGCTAGCTGATTTCATGAGGATACAAGTGGCCACCTCTCTGTGAAGCATTATGTTGGGTCCCTATAATACTAGTGATTACCCCATTACTATTGTAATTGTACCCCTTATTAATATTGTTGTGCCCCTATTATCCCCATATTTTTATTATTGTGCCCCATAGAACCCTAATTGTTATTTTTGGTTTTATATTATGTTAGGTTCGCCTGGGTTATATGTGACTCCTTAGACTCCTTTTATAGAAAGGAGGTTTGCATTGTATCATCCAAGACTTGTTCATTATGTAGTGAAGGAGGTTTCCCCTCAAGAGGCTAATTCTAAGTCTTTTCTATCTTTTCTTGAGCTGGTTTCATAACATTTGGTATCAGAGCTTTGGATTCTAGGGTTTCACTACTCCAAACAAGTCATCGTGGCATTTTTGCTATAACTTTTTTTTTTGCTATGTTTCAGAAGCTAAAAAAAACCCATTTGTGAAGACATTGCGCTAAATCTCAGGTCCAAATTTCAGAGCTTTTCACGCTATTTTTGCGGAGATATGATCTGAGGAAGTTGGTCTTTTTGCAGACTCTTGAATTACATTCCAAACAAGTGACCTATGGAAAATTGTCATAACTTTATCTCTGAGCATCAGATTGAAATTTCAAAAGAAGGTATAGAAATAGGATGGACTGTAGTTTCTTATATATATTTTTCAGAGCCAAAGGTCGAAACAGTGACTCGTGGCACGTCATACAAGTTCACTCTACTGAACTAGTCTATAATCAGGTCACTGTGGGATATTTCACATAACTCTTCCTTGGAGAATCCAATTTGGATTAGACTAGTGGCATTGGAAAGAGGACACAGAGGACTACTCGAGGTCACAATTTTAGAACTGGATGATTTGAATGTACAGAGATACATTAGAGGAAATATCGAGCTCCTACAAAGTGAAAAAAGGTGTGTAGATTCTTTTAAATTTTTGCTTAAGATTTGTTTGAAATTTATTTTGAAGGAATTCAAAGGGCATGGTAGAGCATTATTATCGGTAACTAATGCCCTGAGGAAAGAAAAATACAAACACATAGTAAGGAACCTGAAAGCTCTAGCATGACTCATGAAGAAGAGGAAGAAATGCAACATGATATATCAAAATTACAAGACCAAGTGCAACAACTGTCCCTTGCACAAAAAGGAATAGAATCTAAGATGGATGGCTTAAAGAAAGATGTAGAAGCTAAGATGGATGGTTTAAAGAAAGGCGTAGAAGCTAAGATGGACTGTTTAAAGAAAGGCGTAGAAGCTAAGATGATTGACATGGAAGCTAATATGGATGATTTGAAGATAGATTTGAAGACAAACATGGAAGATTTGAAGACAAGCATGGAAGATTTGAAGACAAATTTGAAGATATATTTAACAAAGTTTCTACATGAAATGCTTACTAATGGTGAAAGGGTAGTAAAGGAAACTCATGATGAGAACAAAAGAAATGTTAATCATGATTTCA
>APFE031637676.1:251009-264162 GCA_000404065.3 Pinus taeda
CAGTAGTAATTGGTGCACAAGAAGGATGGATCATGGGCGGCATGTGTCCGGATTATAGGGAAGCTCAACAGCCTCACTATTAAAAGAAAAGTTTTCCCATCCTGTCAAATTGATGATATTGGATGAATTGCATGACCAATTTACTTCACCAAGTTGGATCTTCGTTTAGGATATCATCAAATCAGAATGAAGATTGAAGACATTCCAAAAAACAACATTTAGAACTCATGAGGGTCATTATGAATTTTTGGTCATGCCTTTTGGCCTTACCAATGCACCTTCAACATTTCAAGGTTTGATGAATTCAATTTTCAAACCATTCCTTAGAAAATTGTGTTAGTATTTTTTGATGATATACTAATCTACAACAAGTCTTGGAAGGATCATGTTAAACATGTTGACAGGGTGCTACAACTATTGGAGGAGAAACAATTATATGCAAAAAGATCCAAATGTTTCCTTGGAGTACAAGAGGTGGAATATCTGGGTCATATTGTATCTCATGAAGGAGTTAAGGTAGACCCTAGCAAAATTAAAGCCATTAAGGAATGGAAAATCCCCACATCCATAAAGCATCTGCGAGGATTTCTCGGTTTGACAGGGTATTATCGCAAGTTTGTTCAGAATTATGGAAGAATAGCAGCACCTCTAACAACATTATTGAAGAAAGATGCATTTTCATGGACTCCAGAAGCAACAAAGGCCTTCAAACATCTTAAAGAGGCAATGTGCCAAGCACTGGTCTTAGCTACACCGGACTTCACAAAAACCTTTATATGGAATGTGATGCTTCAGGAAATGGAATTGGTGCTGTTTTAGTGCAAGATGAAAGACCCATTGCTTTTGAAAGTCGTGCAATCAATGGAAAGTTTTTACACAAAGCTATTTATGATAAGGAAATGTTGGCAATACTCCATGCACTTAAGAAATGGCGACCGTACCTAATGGGAAGACACTTCAAGGTAAAAACAGATCATGATAGCCTTAAATACCTTTTAGAACAAAGATTATCCTCTGAAGAGCAACAAAAGTGGGTCACAAAGATGTTGGGTTATGACTTTGAAATCATCTACAAAAAAGGTAAGCAAAATGTGGTGGCAGATGCACTCTCAAGAAAGGATGAGGATGTGGAAGCATTGTTGTGTGCCATTTCTATTATCCAACTAGATTGGATAAACGAAGCAAGGGAGGAATGGAAGAATGAAGAAGTAGTGTGGGCACTTATTCGAAAGTTACAACAAGATTCCAGTACGTCTGATACATTTAGCTGGCAAAATGATTCGTTATGGTACAAAGATCGTTTATACATCTGTAAGAATTCGCAGCTAAAACAAAAGATTCTTATGGAATTGCACACTTCTCCTTTAGGAGGGCACTCAGGATTTTTAAAAACTTACCACAAGGTTAAGAAGGAATTTTTTTGGGATGGCCTTAAAGAAGATATTCAAAAGTTTGTGGCGGAATGTTTGGTTTGCCAACAAAATAAAGTTGAAACAATTAAGACACCAGGTCTATTACAACCTTTATCCAATCCAACCCAACGTTGGGAGGAGGTTTCAATGGATTTTATCACAGGTTTACCCAAGTCTGAGGGAAAGAGTGTCATCATGGTGGTAGTTGACAGACTTACCAAGTATGCACAATTTTGTGCATTATCACATCCATTTAAAGCCAGTACAGTTTCTAGTTCATTTATGGAAACAATTCAAAAGCTACATGGAAACCCAAAGATTATTGTAAGTGACAAAGATCTCATTTTCACTGGAAAGTTTTGGACATAATTATTTTCTTGTGTTGGTACTCAGTTAGCTCATAGCTCATCTTATCATCCTCAATCTAATTGGAAGACTAAGATAGTAAACAAATGTTTGGAAGGATATCTCCGTTGCTTTATATCTCATAAACAAACATAATGGGTCAAATGGTTGCCTCTGGCTAAATGTTGGTATAACACTTCCTTCCATACTGCAGAAAAAATGACCCCATTTATGGAACTTTATGGATATCATCCCCCATCCATAACATCATATTCAAAAGAAATACTAAGGTTCAAGCAGTGGAGCATCACATCGAGCATCAACAACAAGTTCTCCAACTCTTAAAGGATAACCTCACGTTGGCATAGAATAGAATGAAACAACGGGCAGATCAACATCGCAGTGAAAGAAGTTTTGATGTAGGTGATTGGGTATTCTTAAGGCTACAACCATATAAGCAAATGTCCCTCAAGCAAGCTAAGAAGGACAATAAATTATCACCAAAGTATTATGGTCCGTACAAGGTGTTGCAAAAGATCGGTACTATGGGATACAAATTAAAGCTTCCTGCAGCTTCTCGATTGCACCCAGTTTTCCATGTTTCATTTTTAAATAAGGTTATAGGCGATAAGCTCCCAATTCAAACAATATTGATAGAACTTGACGAGGAAGGACAAATTATATTGGAACCATAAGCAGTCACAGAAATAAGAACTCGACAACTACGAAATCGATCAATTTCAGAGTATCTTATCAAGTGGAAGAACTTATCTGCTGAAGATTCCACATGGGAGGATGAGAATTTTATACAGAAGTATCCATAACTACTCAAGCGTTGAGGACAACACTTTTTTGAAGGAGAAGGGCATGTTGGGTCTCTATAATACTAGTTATTACCCCATTACTATTGTAATTGTACCCCTTATTAATGTTGTTGCGCCCCTATTATCCCCATATTGTTATTACTGTGCCCCATAGAATCCCTCTATTGTTATTTTTGGGCTTTATATTATTATTGTTAGGTCGCCTGGGTTATATTGTGACTCCTTAGACTCCTATATATAGAAAGGAGGTTTTGTGATTTGTATCATCCAAGAACTGTTCATTTATGTAATGTAAAGGAGGTTGAACCCTAGAAGAGGCTAAATTCTAAGTCGTTGATCTATCTTTTCTATCTTTTCTTGACCTGGTTTCATAACACATTACAGTGATGATGACGAAGAGCAAGGAATTCCAGCATATAGGCAGGGGATCCGAGGAGCCGTGAGAGGAAACGAACAGTCGGGGAATGAAATGGTTCTAAGAGCCACGAACAGACAGAGAGTAAAAAGGGGAGAAAAAGAGAGCAGAAAAAGAACCAGTGGAGCAGACCTAGAAGCGAGAAACCCAGAGCCGAGCTCACTGTAATAGGCAAAGCCACCAGATATTGGAGGGGGAACAGCGAGAGGATGCTGAATGCACAAAGAGTCTTTGGAGTCACTCAGAGGTTGAGTGAAAAGCCAGAGAGCTCAATTGCAGGCAACATATTGTTGTTGGAGTTTCTTAGAGGTCGAGCGATTCATAGAGGCATGCAAAGGTCGAGCGAAAGAGCTTAGAAAAACCAGAGTAGAGATCCATGAGCCAGAGCCAGAGCCAAGAGCCAGAGCGAGCGCCAGAAGCGAGAGATGAGAGCCAGAACTAGAGCTAGAGGCACAGAGCCAGAGCTAGATTCAGAGCCACAACTAGAGCAAGAGCCAGAGCCAGAGCCAAGAGCTAGAGCTGGAAAGCCAAAGAGCTCCAAGAGCCAAGGGATAAGATGGTGTTCTGAGCCCAATGTTCCTGTGTAAAACATTGGATTTAAGTGTAGGCACTTGTGAAAGAACTATTTCCATAATCCCAGAGAGCCTAATCAAGTTTATTAGAGCTCAAGGAGACATAGCCCAAGATATCAGGGTGAACCCGATATTATACTGTTGCCTTATGTTTTTGTTTTAACTATTACTTTAACTATTGTTATATGCATATATATATAAGTTTAAGTACCTCTCCATATCAGCACAAATGACAGATTTTAAAGTAAATAATCAGCTGACAACAAATACAAGCATACACCCATATTTTCAAGCATTTCTTAATTCCACATTGGTTAGTCATTAAGACTTGTGGAAAATTAGAAGCTTTGGAAGTGGGAGAGGTTCTTCTAAGTTAGACAAGAAGCCTAAGAGCCCAATTTTCAGATCTTTTCATCACCCTATTCCATTGAAAATAAGAAAGATTGATTACATGGTTGGAACTTGGCATATAAAAATCATGTCTTTTATAACCCCCTACACCAAAGCATGACAATGAAACTTTATGATAATACAATCAATTTTTTAGGAGTATGCCAACCTTCATGTTTCCTAATTGTGGAAAGTCATTGAATAATTTAGGTTATCATAATATCAAGTAACTAAGCAGACAAATACAAAGTTAAATTTTGACATTATAAATCCTACCCAATTACTTATGGGTGCAAAAATAACATTTTTCTTTTAACGAATGTCCAAATTAGGCTCACTCATTTAATATTGTAATGTTCAATTACGGCCACATTAAAAAATAGTAATTTCTTAATTATATGGTTCACTTAATCTAATGGCTAAAAATAAATATTACACAAAGTAATTTAAAGGATGATGAGTTAGACCTTTTTCATTACTATCTCTAAAGCTCATAAAACTACATCTATGGAAGAAGGATGTTTGTGAAAAAAAGTCTTAGAAATTCCTTGAGAGAGTAGAATTACCTAGCTAGAGTAGTATTCCTACAAACCCTGAGTTAAATCAACATTATTAATCATAAAAATAAACCAATTTTAATAATACATTTACTTTTGATATAGAGGAACATCTCAACTATGAAGAGACAGTAATGAATATTCTCTAAATTAGTAAGCATAGATTGACTATGTCCCTAGAACCAAGGCAATATAATTCTAAATGACTTGAGATGTCAAATATAGATATATGTTTTCTCTAATATTTCCCTAGAAATATTAGAGAAAACATACATACATGACGGCGAGAATGAGGGTAAGGGTGAAGGAAATATTAGACAAAACATATTGTCATTTCTCTCATATTTCACCCTACTCGGGAAAACTCATGTTAGATGGGGAAAAACAAATTAAGTTACGTGACCCTAGTCTATGTATATGTTTATCCATTGGAAAAATAATAAATTAAATTGAAAAAAAATAGAATACATAAAGGTGATGCCATCTTTGTAACATTCGAAAAAATTGAAGTTATTAAAAATGTTAATAATAGTAAAATAAAATTTTATGCTAAAATAAACTAAAGATGAGTATATTCATGAATATAAACTAAATTACAGAGGAAGAACTTGCTCTGCAACTAAAACCTAATGGCGACCATGTGGTAAATCGGTGGGAGGAATCAAGACAGGTAACGGTACAGAAAACAGAGAATAACAACAAAAGACAAGTTGGAAAACCGAGAGCCACATTCACGACAGAAGAGGTCAGAATGGGAGAGATTCCCTCCTACCGGAATGCAGCAGTAGGAGAAGGACAAAATAGTCAGATGGCAATAGAGAAGCAAAATGCAGGTCCTATACTAGGAGCGACCTGGCAGGCAGGCATAAGGGGAAAATGTCTGCCATGTGAGGAGGAGAAGCCAATGTTTGTAATCCTGCCAAGTAAACTAGAAAGGTATAGAAGCTACATGAAGGATCACACCCTAATTTGTAAGTTTGTTGGAGTCTGGCCATCCGAAAAAGACCTTACCAGATGGATTAAGCAAAAATGGCAGCCCCTAGGACACATCGAGCTAAAGCTAGGAGCAAAAGGCTTCTTTAGGGTAATCTTCTCTAACCTGCAAGACAAAGAAAGAGTGTTTGAGAATGGCCATTATTTTTACTATAATGCTAGTTTATTTATGAGATATCGGGAAGAATGCTATAACCTCAATAAGGAAAAAAATTTAGTAGCTTTGGTATGGGTTAGACTATTTGGTTTACCTATGGACTTTTGGGACTCGAAAATGTTGGAAGGGATAGGAAACACAATAGGGAGTTTTGTGAAAATAGTGGAAACTATGAAAAAATGAAGGTATACCTCGTATGCTAGGATTTGTGTGTACATGAAAATCGCTAACCGATCCCAGATTCAGTGGAGTTACAGTACCACGAAGAAGTTTGGCAGCAAACCCTAGACTATGACCATATACCATTTAGATGTTGCAGATGTCATGAATATGGACACTTGGTTAAAGAGTGTCCTATAACAATGGAAGAAGAGAAGAGGAAAAGTAAACAACAGAAGAAAAGACCAACAGATTAGGAAGGATTCCAAGAGGTAAAGAGTAGAAGAAGAGTAACAAAAGAAAACTCCAATGAAGTCAGGAAGGTACATCAAACAAACCAAGGGAAATCAAACAGCTTCGAAATCCTCTAGGAGGAAGGGGAAGATGAGGATCAAACCATGGAAAACCAGGAAGACAAAGAGAAAGACACCAGCTCCAATAGTAAAAGGTCCCACACTAAGAGGAAAGCCCTGAGTGATATCCCAGAAAAAGGCAAAGAATAGGTAGAACAACCAGAAAACATGGAGACAGAAATGGAGATAACCAAGGAATACCTAAGTATAGAAGAAGAAGTATTGCGGAAATTATTAAATGACTAGAGAAAATTGGATGAGCGATTTATCCCTGAGGACTAGAAAAGGCTGTATGTGGAAATATTCCAGCAATATCTAGCCAAACAGGAAAAAGGAAAAACAGTGCCTGAAGAACAACAAGAGAACTAGAAGGACATCTGAGCAAACCAGTAAGGACAAGTAAAAGGAGGGGAAAAAAGAGGACAGAAAAACATTAAAGATTCCATACAACTAATGGGGGAAATGTTAGTGAACACAGGGAGAGTGGTTCCACTTTCGGCAGTGTTCCAAAACCTTAATCAAACCCATTAATGATATTGACATCTTGGAATATAAAAGGTTTGAATAGTAAAGGGAAGCAGAGACATCTAGTGGAACGATTGAGAAAAGACAGACCACAGATTATGCTAATTCAAGAAACCAAATTCTCAGGTTAGAAGATGGTGGAAATTTTAAATAAAATTAAACCTAGATATGAGAAAGTAACCATAGATGCTAAGGGAAGTGTAGGAGGGATAACAGTAATTTGGAACACAGCAGAAGTCTTAACAGATTGGTGGATAGGAATGCCCAGAATCCTAACAGGAAAGTTTAGACTCATCGGGAAAAGTGAATGGTTTGTAGTGTCAACAGTCTACGGGCCCCACACCCTGGTAGATCGAGACCTATTTCTCGCTCACATGCAAAAGCTAGGGAATATGCATCAGGAACAGAGGTGGAATATTGTAGGAGACTTTAATACGACAACATCTAAAGAAGAGAAGAAAGGAGGAATAAGGAGAGAAGACCGGGAGATGGAGAGATTCAGAGATGCACAAACGGATTTAAGATTGGTGGACATTCCAACTATAAATGAGAATTTCACATGGAACAAGAGAAGATGTGGGAATAAACAAATAGCGTCAAGACTAGATAGATTTATAGCCTCCAAACGTTTAATAGGAATGGAAATCTTCTATGAAGCTTCCATCCTCCCTTCTATAGGGTCAGACCATTCGCCTATTAAACTGGAGATTTCTATGAACATTCAGAATAAGAAAAGGCCATTTTGTTTTGGACCTTTTGGCTAAGAGATCCAGAGTTCATATCCAAAGTGAAAACTTGGTGGCATGAGAGTAAAACTGGAGTGGAAGGAAGAAACAAAATGCATACGTTTCAAATTAGACTCAAAGACATAAAAGGAAAAATAAAGAAATGGAAGAAAGAGGAATTTGGCAACATTCAAAAAGAGAAAGGAAAACTACAGATAAGAATGGAGGGAATCCAACAACAAATCATAGAGGGAGGAAGAAGTGAGGACCTGGCAGAGGAGGAAGAAAGAATAATTAACCAATTAGAGGAAAGATGAAAGCAAGAAGAAATACTGTGGAAATAGAAATCATGAGTCCAATGGTTGAAAGAAAGGGAGAAACATTCCAAATTATTTCACAAAGCAATGCTGAATCACAGACATCATAATAGAATATTTTCACTCAAGGACAGTTAAGGCAACAGGGTACTGCAATAGGAAGAAATGGAGAAGCTTCTGGTGGATTACTTCAAAGGGATCCTAACAAGACCGAATATCTGCAGAGAGGAGGAAATCACTAAATTATGACAACGTATTCCTAAAAAATTGACCAAAGAACAAAATTTGGCTTTATTCAGGGTAATCCCAAAAGAAGAAGTGGAGGAAGTGATTAAAAAAATGGCAAAGAACAAGGTCCTGGGGCCTGATGGCTTTACCATAGAATTTTACAAAGCCTCCTGGAGTTTTATGAGCCAGGACCTGGTGGAACTTATGGAAGAGTCAAGATGTACAAAGCGTATGCATCCGGCCCTAAATGCCACCTTTCTTGCTCTGATTCCAAAGACTGGAAACTCGGATGAACCCCAGGGATTCAAACCAATATCCTTATGTAATGTAGTTTAAAAAATACTGGCTACAACCATGGTAAACAGACTTAAACCAATTTTGCATGACCTTATAGCTCAGGAGCAAACTGGTTTTGTCAAGGGAAGGCAGATAAAGGATGGAATAGTAGTTGCTTAAGAGGTAATACACTCACTGAAAAACTCCAGAAACAAAGGTATGCTAATTAAATTCGATCTGGCAAAGGCATATGATCACCTTAGTTGGGAGTACCTGGGGGGTATACTAAAAGCTCACGGATTTGATGAGAGATGGGTGAAATGGATACTATCAATGGTGAGCACCCCGGTGATGTCAGTTATGCTGAACGTAACCCCTTCCAAAGCATTTAACCCTACGAGAGGGCTTAGACAGGGAGATCCCCTCACCCCTTTTCTTTTCATTTTAGCAGCAGAAGGACTGGGTAGGCTAGTGAAAGCGCGATTAGCCAATGAACAACTAAAGGGATTGAGAATTTGTGGTAATGAACTTACCATAACACATCAACAATTCATGGATGATGTAATGTTCTATGGCCAGGCCTCTCTTAAGGAAGCCCAACATATCTTAAAAATTCTCTCTGAGTTCACTAAAGCCTCAAGGACAGAGATCAACAATGAGAAATCATAAATATTTTTCTTTAGTACACAAGTAGCATCCCAAATATTTCTAGCTAGAACAATGGGATTCCGAATAGGAAGCTTCCCAGCAAAGTATCTGGGCATAATGCTTAATGACCATCAATACAGAGTAATGAACTAGGGACCCCTAATAAGCAAGAGAAGGAAAAATATAGAAAATTGGACATTCCGGTCACTGAATACCCCTAGCAGGATAATCCTCCTAAAAGCAGTATTGCAATCCATCCCAATATACCAGATATCTAGCCAAGATGTCCCTAAATCTATCTGTCAAAAATTAGTAGCCATGTTTAAGAAATTTTTATGGCAAGGAACAAGTAAAATAAGAAAATGGGCATTACTCTCCTGGGAATGGCTAAGCAAACCTATCAAAGATGGAGGCTTAGGTTTGCGGGACCCTTATATACTCAACCAAGTGATGGGTGTGAAATTGTGGTGGAGGAGGACACAGGGCGGATAGGATCTATGGAAGAAAATTTGGGAGAAGAAATACGAGGTAGCTGAGAGACCAGAAGACAAGATGAGAAGTGAAACAGAAGAAAAAGGATCAACAATATGGAATTTGTCTAGGAGCAATAAATATTTGATAAGAGACTACAACTTCTGGGAGGTATGAGAGGGGGAGACAGCCAAATTCTGGTGGAAGGGATCCTGGCAACAACAAGAAAAGCTTCTCCATAAAGAAGCCCTCCAAGTAATCCAAGCATTTACCTCCCAGATAGAGGGGGATGTGGTTGGAAACTTCTGGAAACTAGGTAGATAGGAATACTGGCGAAATTGGAAGCAAAAGGAGGACTGGGCAGCAACCCTCAACACTGAAAGTTGGGGCGATTACGACATAGAAATGGCATCTAGGAAAGTCGCGGCAAAAACAGGGAAAGATATTACTTAAAAGAAAGACAAAATCAACAGACAGAGTCAAAAAAATGGAAAAGCTTCTGGAAAATTAAGACTTGGCCGAAAGTAACCTTCTTTCTACGGATTCTTTATCATGGACAGGCACTAACCTGGGATCAAATACGAAGAAAAAGAGTGTAGGGACCCTCATGCTATGTGATTTGCAATGAACAGGAAGAAACGATGGAGCACCTAACAAACAGATGCACCGTCAGTAACATCTTGTGGAGTAGTCACCATCAACTATTTGAACATTGCCATAGAAACTACCAAAATATCAAAAATACTTTGGAAAAATGGCCAAAAAAACCTTACGAAAACCCGGTATTAAACCACGAGTGGATGCTGTCAGCTGGGTTCCTGCTTTGGAACATATGGAAGGAAAGGAACAATGTGATCTTCAAAGAAGAGAAGCAAACCCCGGTAGAAATATGGAAACAAACAATCAAGAACATGAGAGAAACAATTCTAACAGAAATATGGAAGGAAGAAGACTGGAAGATTAACCAAACAAAGGAGAAAATTTTGTAGTGGCTACAATTAACACAAAGCATGATAGACAGTCCCCATAGTAAAAACCAATAGAGAGAGGTTGAAGAGATAAATATGTATGGGCATCCACCATAAGGATTTGCCAAATTAAACTTCGACGGGGCAGCAAAAGGAAACCCGGGAGAAGTAGGAATAGGGAGGATATTCAAGAATGATAGAGGAAAAACTCTGAGAATTTTCATAATGGATTGTGGGGAAGCAACGAACAATGAAGTGAAGTTACACGCGTTGAAGTGAGGACTTGAAATCGAGATTCAAGAAAAGTTATGGAGCCTTCAAATTGAAGGTGACTCGAAATTGGTCATGGATATGGTAAAACAACTACAACAAAAGACACCGACGGAAAAGATAAGCAGGAGTTGGTGAACAGCATGGCTAACCAGTGAAATAAGGAAATTGATCAATAGAATAGACTATCTGATCCCCAGTCATGTAAGACGAACATGCAATAAACCGGCAGACTGGTTAGCAAACTGGGGAAGCCGAAATAAGGGAAGGTCGATGGACATCGGAGGAATGGAGCTCCCACTCCTGGAGGAGAGGGAGCAATTGCAGAAACTTCTCGACGTCGATAATGGTGGCCATAGCAACCCTGAGGGAAATGTTCAGGAAAAGGCAGTAAGTGGCAAACACAGGGAAAGTACATAGCTGGAGACAACAAATAGGACACATGTGAGAAAGGACCACCGTGGGGCAGAAGATGAAGCAGGGTAGCTGAAGAAGAAGGGCAGGGAAGGATCACATGAAGGGGCAGAGAGGGGAGTAGAGGTGCAATTAAGAATGGAGATGGAGGGCGTGTGGGGAGTTGGGACAGGATCCCGAGAAGGGATGACAAGTGGCAGCAGTAGGACAGAAAAGATATGGCAGGAGCAGCCGGGAGAATGTAGGAGTTATGACGAGTAAAAGCAGACAGAATGGTCAAGGCACATCCCGAGAAAAGGACTCGGGGAAGAGCGCTGGGAAAGGAAAAGGATAGGTGGAGGTCAGGAAGGACAGAAGGATGGGAATAAACAAAAGAGGGCCTGAGGTGGCATTAGGAATTTGCATGCAGTAGAGAACGAGGCAGGAGGGAATGACGAAAGGTGGTAGACAGGCGCAGAGTCCAGACAAAGGCTCCAACATCAACGGAGAAGGGTGGTATATAGATTCATTCTCCTGTTCTGTAGTTCTAGAGATAGCTAGACGTAGGAGTCTCTGCAATTCTCCTGAGGTATCCATGAAACCGAAATTGAAAGGGAGGTGTAGTTTGTTAGTAGGAATCCCCAGATATGGGAAGAAGTGTCCTTACTCGACCAGAGGCGCTAGCCAAAAATTCCTATCGCCTAGGAGATCTGCTGGTCTCTCAGAGAAAAAGAATTATGGCCTCCTGAGAAAAGGAAAACCCAAACCCAGGAAGGTATTCAGTGTGGGGAAGGGTGGAAACTCGGGAAGAAGAGAGAAACCTGCAAGTAGCAATACCCCTGCTCCTTTCTTTCCTATAGAAATGTCCAGAAGCGTAAAGAGTAGGAATTCACCGGAAAAAAGGAGTGAAAGTCGCTCGCCTCGATAGCTGGAGAGAAGAGAGGATTTGTCTAAATACATAGAAAACCAACAACATGGTCATCGAGGGAGTACCGGGGAAATTTTGAGTGGAGGAAAGGAAAGGGGCCGAATTTCAAGCCAGCCCTTGGTGGGGTCTGTGCCATCTCACAATTTTCAAACTTGGGGAAACTAGAATTCTAGAATGTTGGTAAGTGAATGGATCAAATTTTAAATTTTAAACAAGGTCACTGATTTGTGGTATAATGTCTTGCTAGGTAAGAAAGACACAGTCAAGAGCAGCTTATAGTCAAGCAAAAGGATGGCTCCGAGGAAAGCGAAACAGGTTCCGAAATAGGAAGAAGGATCGAGTAAAAATCTGAAAAGAGAGAAAGGAAATCAGAGGCCAAGCATAGGATGTACGTGATAAATGCTTACATGGCAGGGAATTCCCCCAAAATTCGGGAACAGATAAATGGTTGGGAAAGAGAGCTGAGATCCATCAACTTGAACCATGAGATTCCCCAGGGCGAATGGGAGGACATAGTGCCAGATCCAGGTAATACACGTAGCCGTAACTCACTTTTAAATAAGTCGATCCAACATTATTGGATAATGAAGCATGTTGTAGCCCGAGCTATGGAAATGAATCAGGCAGTCCGGGAGGAAGAAGAGGAGGAAAGGAGGCAGCAGGATGAGCAATTAAGGAACTAGACTCAGGAAGAATTGGAAAACATCAAGTCAGTGCTCCTTAAGGAAATTGCGGAGGTTCAGATTCAGGCCTCCTGCAATAATCTCATACTGGGGAGAATGGAACAGATACTGAGGGAGATTAAATGGGTAATGGAGCAGAGAAACGACACTCCAGGTTCAAGCACCAAGGTGCCTGCCCCGATTATTTCCTTAGATGAGGACTGATGAAACAGGTTAACTCTGTTAGTTTTTGAAGCAAAGAACTAAAATCAAATGTATTATCATAGAATAAAAGTTAGAATAATGAGTAGAGCTTGAAAGAGTAGATATGTTAAAAACACAAAGATGAACATTTTCAAATTTTGGTCTTGATATAATGCAGACAGGTGGTTTCTTAGTTTCCTTCAGGTAGGTTAACCACCTGGAAAATATGAAGGATGGATGTAAATTTTGATTTCGTAATATAGATAGCAGCTCTGCCAAAGTTCACAAAAAAAGATAAATATAAAGTAAATTAATGTAGATTTATTTTAACATTGCATGTTTAAACATTGCTAAATTTATG
>APFE031637676.1:281191-317508 GCA_000404065.3 Pinus taeda
AGCCAGAGGCAACCATTTGACCCATTGTGTCTGTTTATCAGATACAAAGCAACAAAGATATCCTTCCAAACATTTGTTTACTATCTTAGTTTTCCCATCAGATTGAAGATGATAAGATGGGCTATGAGCTAACTGAGTACCAAGACAAGAAAATAATTCTATCCAAAAATTTCCAATGAAAATGGGATCTCTGTCACTTACAGTAATCTTTGGGTTTCCATGTAGTTTTTGAATTGTTTCCATAAATGCAGTAGAAACTGTACTGGCTTTAAATGGATGTGTAATGCACAAAAGTGTGCATACTTGCTAAATCTGTCAACTACCACCATGATGACACTATTTCCCTCGGACTTGGGTAAAACTGTGATAAAATCCATTGAAACCTCGTCCCAATGTTGGATTGGAATGGATAAAGGTTGTAATAGACATGGGGTCTTAATTGTTTCAACTTTATTTTGTTGGCAAACAAAACATTCCGCCACAAAGTTTTGAATATATGATTTAAGGCCATCCCAAAAAAATTCCTTCTTAACCCTATGATAAGTTTTTAAAAATCCTGAGTGCGCTCCTAAGGAAGAAGTGTGCAATTCCATAAAAAAAAATTGTTTGAGTTGCGAATTCTAACTAAGGTCTAAGCAATCTTTATACCATAACGAATCATTTTTCCAGCTAAATGTATTAGATGTACTAGAATCTTGTTGTAACTTTCGAATAAGTGCCCATACTTCTTCATCATTCTTCCATTCCTCCTTGCTTCGTTTATCCAATCTGGTTGGATAATAGAAATGGTGCACAACAATGCTTCTACATCCTCATCCTTTCTTGAGAGTGCATCTGCCACCACATTTTGCTTCCCTTTTTTGTAAATGATTTCAAAGTCATAACCCAATATCTTTGTGACCCACTTTTGTTTCTCTTCAGAGGATAATCTTTGTTCTAAAAAGTATTTAAGGCTATCATGATCTATTTTTACCTTGAAGTGTCTTTCCATTAGGTAGGATCGCCATTTATTAAGTGCATGTAGTATTGCCAACATTTCCTTCTCATAAGTAGCTTTGTGTAAAAACTTTCCTTTTATTGGATGACTTTCAAAAGAAATGGGTCTTTCATTTTGCATTAAAACAACACCAATTCCATTTCCTGAATAATCACATTCCACAAAAAAGGTTTTTGTGAAGTCCGGTGTAGCTAAGACCAGTGCTTGGCATATTGCCTCTTTAAGATGTTTGAAGGCCTTTGCTGCTTCTGGAGTCCATGAAAATGCATCTTTCTTCAATAATGTTGTTGCTTCTGGAGTCCTCGTAGATGCTTTATGGATGTGGGGATTTTCCATTCCTTAGTGGCTTTAATTTTGCTAGGGTCTACCTTAACTCCTTCATGAGATATAATATAACCCAGATATTCCACCTTTTGTACTCCAAAGAAACATTTGGATCTTTCTACATATAATTGTTTCTCTTCCAATAGTTGTAGCACCCTGTCAACATGTTCAACATGATCCTTCCAAGACTTGCTATAGGTTAGTATATCATAAAAAAATACTAAAACAAATTTTCTAAGGGTGGGTTTGAAAATGGAATTCTTCAAACTTTGAAATGTAGAAGGTGCATTGGTAAGGCCAAAAGGCATAACCAAAAATTTATAATCACCCTCATGAGCTCTAAATGTTGTTTTCAGAATGTCTTCAGTCTTCATTCTGATTTGATGATATCTTGAACGAAGATCCAACTTGGTGAAGTAAATTGATCCATGCAATTCATCCAATAATTCATCAATGATAGGAATGGGAAAATTATCTTTAATAGTGAGTTTGTTGAGCTCCCTATAATCCGGACACATGTGCCATGATCCATCCTTCTTGTGCACCAATACTACTGGAGCAAAGAAAGAACTTTGACAAGGTTGAATTATACCAACCTTTAGCATTTCTGTAACCATACGTTCAATTCCACTCTTTTGGGCATAGGGATATCTGTATGGCCTGATGTTGGGAGGAACACTTCCTGGAATCAGATGAATAGCATGATCATGATCATGAATAGGTGGGAGACCTTTGGGAGTCTCAAATACCTTGGAATGATTGTCCAAGACTTTTTGGAGATCTGGAGAAATAGATGATTTCGATGTGGAAACATATAGCGAACATAATTGAGGAATTACAGCTCTTTGTTCCTTTTTTAGAACCTTTGTATTACCGTTAGAGCTGATTATCTTTCCTGGTTTCCCTGCAATACCCTTTAATTCAACTTCTTTTCCTTTAGCAGAAAATTTCATGAAATGTTCTTGAAAATTAAAAGCTATTGTACCCAAGGATTGTAGCCATTGGACTCCTAGTACAACATCAGCACCTCCCATTGGAATGGAAATCATTGGGCTAGTCAATACATATTTTCCTATGGATAGCTTGATATTATGGCACTTTTCAGAGAAATTTATCGTTCCTCCATTTGCAATCATCACTTAACACTCTAGTGCTAGATATAGGAAGCAATTCAATTCTCTTGCTACTTTACAATGAATAAAATTGTGGGTACTTCATGAATAAATCAACATTATTACCTTTTTCTTCTTGATTTGTCCTTCTCTCTTGATGGTTTGAGGAATGGTAATTTCAGCCAATGCGTTACAAGATATGGTCAGATTCATTTCTTCTTTATCTAGGCTTTGTTCCTGGAGTATATTCTCTTCCTTTGACCTTTCTTGCTCCTTTTCTTCTTCCTCTTCACAATCTATGTAGAATATTTTTTTCTCAACACACTTACGACCTTTAGTGTATTTGCTATCACAATTGTAACAAAGCCCTTTTGCTATTTTTTCTTCCAATTGTTGTGGTGTTAACCTTATAGGTTGTGGAAGGTTAGGGGTAATAACACTTCCATCTTTATAGTTGTGACTGGTATGCTTCTTGGTTGCCATAATTTTGCTTTCCATTTTTTTTGCTAACCTAAATGCCTTCTCTAATGAATCAGGTTCCCAAAGGTGAACATCATGTTGGATATTATCCTTTAAAGTCCCTATGAACACATCAATCCTATGCTCCTTTGGAATATTTTTTAACTTTATGTTCAATTTTTGGAACTCCTCAATATGCTCCATTATTGAACCCTTTTGTTTGAGACATATCAATTGGCTAAAAAAAGTGTTGCTTTTTGTATCCTCATGATGTGCTGTCAATTCTTCCGTAAAAATTGCCCAAGTGATAATTTTTTTATGGGATAAAAGCCATTGATACCATACAAACTGATTTGGTTCCAAATATAAAGTTGCAATACGTACCTTTTGTCTGTTTTGCACATTATTGATATCGAAAAATTGCTCCATCTGTAATATCCATGTTGCAGAATCGTTGCCATCAAACTTCCTCATATCCATTTTTGGAATATGGTGGATCTTCGATCTAACATTAGAGCCTATGGAATCATGATTAACATTTTTTTTGTTCTCATCATGAGTTTTCTTTACTACCGTTTCACCATTAGTGACCATTTTTTGTAGCAACTTATTCATATTTATCTTTAATTCTTCCATCTTATCATTCATGCCATCCATTTTAGCATCCATGCCATTCATCTTAGATTCTATGCCATCCATCTTAGCTTCTACACCTTTCTTTAAACAATCCATCTTAGCTTCTACACCTTTCTTTAAACCATCTATCTTAGCTTCTACATATTTCATCTTAGATTCTATTACTTTTTGTGCAATTGACACTTGTTGCACTTGGTCTCGTAATTTTGATATATCATGTTGCATTTCTTCCTCTTTTTCATGAGACATGCTAGAGCTTTCAGGTTACTTACTAGGTGTTTGCATTTTCTTTCCTTGGGGCATCAATTACCGATAATAATGCTTTACTATGCCCTTTGAATTCCTTCAAACTAATTTTTCAAACCAAGCTTAAGCAAAAATTTAAAAAAAACTACACACCATTTTTCACTTTGTAGGAGCTTGATATTGAATCTGATGTATCTCTATAATTTCATATCATCTAGTTTTGAAATTATGACCTGTAGTATCTCTCTGCATTCTCTTTCCAATGCCACCAGTCTGATCCAAATTGGATTCTCCAAGAAAGAGTTATGCACAATCTCCCAAGATGACCTGACTATAGACCTTTCCAGAAGAGCGAACTTGTATGAAGTGCCATGTGTCACTATTTCAACCTATGACATTGAAAAATATATACAAGAAACTACAGTCCGTCCTGTTTCTGTACTTTCTTACAAAATTTCAATCTGATGCTCAGAGAGAGAGTTATGACGATTTTCCCCAGGTCACCTGTTTGGAATGTAATTGAGGAGTCTGCAAAAAAGAAAAACTTCTTCGGATCATATCTCTGCAAATATAGCGCGAAAAGCTCTGAAATTCAGACCCGAGGTTTAGTGCAATTTCCTCTTAAATGGGTTTTTTTTCGCTTTTGAAACATCGTAGAAAAAAAACTATAGAAAAAATGCCACAATGACCTATTTGGAGCAGCGAAACCCTAGAATCCAAAGCTCTGATACCAAATGTTATGAAACCAACTCACAAAAAAATAGAAAATAGAGATCAACGCCTTAGAATTCAGCCTCTTCGAGGGGGCAACCTCCTTTACATTACACAAATTAACAATTCTTGGATGATTCAAATGACAAAACCTTCTTTCTATATATAGGAGTCTATGGAGTCACAATATAACCCAGCCGATTGAACAATAATAATATAAAGCCATAAAAATAACAATAGAGGGGTTCTATGGGGCACAGTAATAAAAATGTGGGAACAATAGAGGCTCAACAATATTAATAAGGGATACAACTACAATAGTAATTGGGTAATCATTATTATTATAGGAACCTAACATAGGTATAAAATCTGAAAATATGTGTATGTTATATTGATTTGACTTTTCAACTCTATGAGTTGAGTATGTTTATATTTAATTAAATATAAATTAAAAGAAAAAATTACATTTATTTAAATTTTAACTTTTTTAAATAATTATATATATATATATATTTTTTATATTTACCAATAAAATTAAAATTAAAATAATAATTTTAAATAAATATTATTTTAATAATTTTTCCCTTAGGACAATACCATATATAAATTTGGCATTTATATCGAAACAACATTTATATATTTTAATTAAGCTTACCTCAAAATTCATGATTTATTGGAATGAACATATGCATTGGGTTAATAAACTAGCTAGCCCTTGGTTTTGACCCTTGCCATTTATATCTAAAGAACATTTATATATTTTAATTAAGCTTACCTCAAAATTCATGATTTATTGGAATTAACATATGCATTGGGTTAATAAGCTAGTTAGCCCTTGGTTTTGACCCTCGGATTATAGTAGATTAATTCTAGTGATTTCGTTTATGTGATAGGAGTGAGGCCATTGAACCTCATTTATAATAATTTTTTTAATGAAATATTATAAGTGTGTTTATTTGAATCTCTAGTGCAATACTCATATGTGAATGTGTCTCCATGGTATCCTATAGGTAATCAAGCTGTTAAGTTTATTATAGGTTACGAAGGTAATGAAGTTGTTATGTATTTTTATAGTGTATTTGGTATATAAAAATATCGAATATATAATAATATATTAGTAATTGTTTTTAATGGGGTCAAGGTATATTCAAGGAAATGATAATTTGGAAAGGTTATTTAGAAAAAATAAATATAAAGCTCTTATTTGCAATAAAATAAATATTATATAAAGATCAATTTTCGACGAGGTCCTAGAGCACAACGACTTATTCCATAATGGTTCTTGTTGCGAAATTTTCGATAGTCTAGTCGACACTAATTGAGGAATGAGGCTATTGTTCTTGTTACAAGAAAAACAAAGAATCTTTTGGATTTCAATGATTGCTTACTTCTTTATAGGAGTTTTCCATTCCAAAATTTGGTTATCCCAAGAGTAAGATGATTGATGGAAAAGTAAATGACCATAAAATTTATACCATTCATTATTGAATTATTTGAAAGTTGAGGAAATTGCTAGTTTTTATGTTTCCATGCAAAGCAACACCAACTATGAAGACAAAATGGATTAGTTTTGTGATACCATAAAGATATAATGTTATCTTGACAATTATTAAAAATTTAGTGACATTAATGTTGTTGGCAATGCTTCAACTTCCATTATCCTATCACAATCATTAATGTATAATGCTTTATCAGCATTGTCCATTGTTTTGACTGTCCAAAAAAGTCAGGTAAAAATTTCAAATTGAAGCAATCAATGTGTAAATTCCTCTAAGCTAATTAGGTCATTGAGCAAAAACAGGGCAACATTTCGAACAAATTCAAGAATTTAGTTAGTAGCTTTCTCAAGTTAGGGCTTGCAGAAGTTAATATGTTGTAGGTTTGTTATGTTTCCAAAAAAACCTTGCAATGATATCATGCTTTTTGAACCCTAAATTTTTTAAAAGAACAAAAATGAAAGACTTTTTTTTGGCAATATTAAGATTTAAATATGTTATATAAAAACAAAAACCAATAAAATCTCTCAACAATGGATATGCCTGCAATATAGTCTGAAATACTAAATATTATGTATGAGGATTTACAAATTCTCACTTTCAAAATATGCCTTCAATATATTCTAAATTCCAAATGTTAAATATTTTAAATGACTATTCAAAAATTCCTACCTTTGAGTTTAAAGTTGAATATAAATCCTTTGGAAATACACAATGTTGATGATGTTCGCCTGTGTTTCCAACCGGGTGAGATGTACGAGCATAGTTTATTTCTTCAGTCTGTCGAACACTATGTTTTTTCTTTTAATAATTTAGACAATGTTTATGCCCATCTTCACCCCACATCAACTGATCATGTGCACACAAGTAGAACTATGCTTATCATGTTCATGTGATGGCACAATTAGTTCATGCTACTCATGGTTCAATTGCCCACGTTTGGCACTGTGATTGTGGCTTATGATTATTGCATCTAATATTAGTATAACTATGAACACCATTACTATGGTCATGATTGTCATGAAAATTATTTACGCCATTCACAACTTTTCAAGTTATTTTGTTCCATGCCACTACAAGGAGCAACATTAATTATGCAGGTGTAGTTGTGTCCTTGACTTTCATGAGAATGAGAATGGTTGTGTCCCTGACTTTCATGAGAATGAAAATGGGAACAACCCCGCACTTCATGGAAAAATCTCGACCCCACAAGATTGACCATAATTCCTCTAACTGAAACAAACAATAAATAATTTGTAGAAATTTCTTGGGTGTCATAATTCTCTCAATGGATTGCAAAACTAAGAGAGATCCAATAAATACCAAGAAAACAACATTCACATACCTAGAAATCACCTCAAACCTCCCATATCCATAATTGAACTTGTTTGTAGGGAGTCGAGAAATATCAGAAGTGTAGAGTGCAATAGCAAAGGCTACATAGTCGAAGAACATGCGGTAAGCATCTGAAATAAGCCCCAGGTTGTTGTTCATGAATCCATAGATGAACTAATACGAGTATTGATCAAAGGGAAAAGTGTGACCTTCTACGACTTTCTTTCATCCTTTCACTCAAAATATGTTTCAAGGGGTTCTTAAAGGGAGAATAAAGTGAATAAGAGGGATCAAATTCAAGAATTGCAAAATCGACTTCCCAATTTTTGATGCAGGAGCATCTAGCTGACGGGTCATCATGACGAAAGGTTGTTTGGTCTTTGAGAGGACTGAAGAAGAATTTGCTAACTGAACATTGTAGTTTCTTTTGTTTATATTCTTTTAATTTAGTAAATAACAGTATGCACGAAGGTAGAGGATTAATTAGGTAAATTGTTGCAAGTAATTGATTTTATTTTTCATGTCAAGTTTTACAAGATTGTAACGTAGGAAAATAAATAGTTTTTGGAACTAAAAATGTGTAACCAACAGAATGTAACCAACAACAGTTGGGAGAAAACAGTTCCATACAATCATTGAAAAAGAACAAAACGCAATTGTAAGAGGTTTGACTTTTTGGAGAGAGAGTGAAAAACTAATATAATATCTCTGAGCACACAGACATTTTTCCAATATCCTGTAACTGTCTATCTATCTGTCATTCTGTTAAATTTCCAGAAACAATAAAAGTCCATTCTTTGTTTTATTCCACAAGCATGTACACACATACGTGTTCCTATTTGCATTGATTCAAGTAGGCCTACAAATCAAAACAAGTTTGCAGACATAATTAAAGAATACGTTGTAGAAACGAGGGCATACAGTCCCTGAATTTATCAATCAAACAAGTGCAAAGGAATCCTAGACGAGTATACATAATTCGAGCATCAAAGGTAGAGACAAGATGTAAGCATTTCTGAACAGCAAGTCAAACAAATCATATAGGTATTCCTGAAGAGTAAACCCCCTTGTTTCATTTACAACATAAGCACAAGAATCTCTATTTAAATTATATACATAGTCCATACAATAACACTGTACAAGGTTTGATGGAGCACCCTAACATACAGGTTTAGAAACCTTATCCATAAATCAAACCCTACAACAACTACAAGAAGAACAATGCAAATCTAGCAGCCTACGACCACCTATTGTTGGCGGTCTCAAAATCACTACAAAAAACCACTGTAAACCTACCCTATGATGAACAGAGCACAAGTGATAAGAAAAATAGGGAACGACCCTACTCGGGTCTAGCCAATGCACTGAGAAGCCGGAACCAAAAACCCTACGGGACGAGCATACCTACAATGATAGACAACAACAAAATTTTGTGATCATACCTTGACAGATAAAGATGGGACCGAAAGGAAATAATGAAACAGAGGTTCGAATCTACCTTACAGAGACAGGACGCTGACATTGCAGTCACCTAGGGTC
Source organism: Pinus taeda (assembly GCA_000404065.3). Lineage (NCBI taxonomy): Eukaryota > Viridiplantae > Streptophyta > Pinopsida > Pinales > Pinaceae > Pinus > Pinus taeda. The sequence goes on from APFE031637676.1 coordinate 290,047, forward strand.
ACTCTACTCACGAAGGAGCAATTGTGTTATTTTAATAGTGTGAAAAGAAGAAAATTGATACCATAGAACAAAAATCTTACCTCCACACTGCGAAAGAAACTGAAGCCAAGACCCTCTGACCGCAACCTGTTCACAAAACAGAGGAATACAACTAGGCACTCAACAACAGTCGCATAGAAGGATTCAAGACCAAAAGGAGTCGCACAATCCAGCTAAATAACTGACATTCACATTGTACACACAGAAATCTCAGTTTCCAACAAGCAAACTAAAGATTCATAGCTTGACAGAAAGATTAAGTGTAGATAGAGAAACAACACAACAATGGAATAACCAGGTTCAAAACAAGGGTTCATTACCAGATGTAGAAGCTGACGAGTTTCTAGATCAAGAGTCAAGCTAGAGTATCAGAGCAACAAAAATTTACATAGAGAAAACCGTGCAACATAACCACATTGCAGAGCTCTCAACCCTCAACAGTTCGCATTCAAAATTACTGGGAGATAGGGTTTGAGACCCTCATACCAAAGCGGGGGTGACAATTTCAAGGAGTGGACACTTGTCCATTATTTGTGACTGTAGGTACAAATCATAAGTGTGGACCCCAAATCAATTTTAAAATCATTGCAATCAACCGTCAAAGTAACCAACATCATATGTAATCCAATTGCCCATAATTAAATTCATTCATAATCATATTATTAACATTGGTTAGTGTGACAAGGGTGGGTTGGACCCATCAAGTGGTATTAGAGCAAGAAGTTGAAAGATTCGGGATATGGAAGTTGTAAGACGAGGACGTGGGAGAGATGTGGCAGAGTAGCAGACGAAGGACTGAGGGAAGAAATACGGATCCTTATTGCTCGTTTAGAGGCAGTGGAGGTAGGAAGGAGAAGGGATCCAGAAATAGGAGATGACAGCGAGGAAGAAGCCATAGTGGAAACATACGGATCGGATGAGGAAGGGATGGAGATGAGGTTGCTGAGGTCAGTTCGGTTGGCGAGCAACAAGCTTAAACCAGAGATTCCTAACTATGATGGCATCCTATCCACAAAAGTTCTGTTGGACTGGGTAAGCGAGATAGACAAGTATTTTGAAAGTGAAGAGATCAGCAAGGACCGGAGAGTCAAGTTCGTTGCAACCAAATTGAATGGACACATAGCCTTGTGGTGGGATAGTGTCCAAGCAGAGAGAAGGAGGATGAACAAGTTACCGATAAAGAAGTGGTCAAGGATGGTGGCCAAGATGAAAGGTAAATATCTGCCTAAGGATTACCAGGTTGCACTTTATCGAAAAGTGCAGAATTTAAGACAAAAAGGGATGACAGTAAGGGATTATACAAAATAATTCTACCGGGTGAACTTGAGAGCTGGTTATACCGATGACACTCCGGAGAAGAAAACAAGATATGTAAAGGGTTTGAGACTGGAAATACTGGATGAAATCAATATTCTTTCCCCAAGAAATATAGAAGAAGCCTATCAGAGTGCTGTGAAGGCTGAGCAAAATATTACTAGAAAACAAAGTGCTAGGAGAGGACAGGGAACCGACGGAGGATGAGGACAGTCCTATGGCAGAGGATGAACTGCCAGTAATAGTAAAGAGGGCAGCAGCTCCAAGGCTTCAGGAACAGTAGAGAAAGGATACAACACTAGAGGTGGCAGGCCATATCAGCGAGGAAGAGGGAATGGTCGAGGTACAGGAGCTAATTTCCAGTGCTACAGGTGCCATAATTGGGGGCAGAGATCTTTTGAATGCCCTGAAGCAGAGTAAACTGGCTAGAGGGGAACATTTGTTCCACAACCCGAGGAAGCTGAGGGCACTACCCCAAGAAGCAGAAAATGTAGCGGAAATGGGGGAGGCCTTAGTTCTAAACAAACTATTGTTGAAGCCAGCCAAGGAAACAGCTGAACAAACCCAACAGAAATCATTATTCTTGACAGTTTGCAAATCACACGGAAAGTGCTGCAAATTGATCATTAATAGTGGGAGTATAGATAATTTGGTTAACACCAAGATGGTGGAGAAGTTGGGTTTGAAGTGGCTTAAGCACCCCACCCCTTACAAGGTGTCGTGGCTGCAGAAAGGCCACCAGTTGTTGGTTGATGAATAGTGTGAGGTTAAATTTTAGATTGGTAGGTACAAAAACAAAGTTATTTGTGATATTATGCCAATGGACGTGTGTCACATACTGCTAGGACGACCATGGCAATATGATCGGAAGGTAGTACATGATGGAAAAACAAACTGCTACAAGTTTGTTAAAGATGGAATCAAGCATACACTTGTACCCATCAAAGAAGAGGAGATAGCAGAAGCAAGTGGGACGAAAGCATTGTTAATAGGTGGAAAATAGTTTGTGAAATAGATCAAGGAAAGTGAAGTGAAATATGTTGTTGTGAGGAGGGCAAAGACAATTTTGTTGCATACATAAATGTCTGATTTGCCTACAAAAATTCAGGAGATGCCGCAAGAATTCAGAGACATTGTAGATGATGATTTGTTAGACAAGTTGCCTCCCAAAAGAAGCATTAGTCATCATATTGACTTCATACCTAGAGCAAGATTACCAAATAAGGCAGAATATTGAATGAGCCCCAAAGATAATGAAGAGATCAGGAAACACGTGCAGGAGTTGGTAGATAAAGAGTTGATAAGCGAAATCTTGAGCCCTTGTAAAGTACCAATAGTTCTCGCTCCCAAGAAAGGAGAAGAATGGCGAATGTGCACGGATTCACTGTCCATCAACAAAATCACCATTAGGTACAGGTTTTCCCAACCAAGGATGGACGATATGATGGACTGCTTAAGTGGGGCAACATACTTCACAAAGATTGATCTGAAAAGTGGCTATCATCAGATCGAGATCAGGGAAGGAGATGAGTGGAAGGCAACCTTCAAGACTAATGAAGGGTTGTATGAGTGGCTGGTCATGTCGTTTGGTTTCAGTAATGCCCCTAATACTTTTATGAGGTTGATGAACGAAATGCTGAAAGAGTTCATCGGCAAGTTTGTGATAGTGTACCTTGATGACATATTAATTTTCAGCAGGACTAAAGAGGAGCACCTTCAACATGTTCAAAGAGTGCTGGAGAAATTGCAGCAGAATAAACTGCTGATAAATTTGAAAAAATGTACTTTCCTACAAAGAGAACTGATTTATTGGGCTTTGTAATTATAGAAAATGAGTTAAAGATGGACCCAAAAAAGATTGCAGCAATCATTAATTGGCCATCTCCGAAAAGCTTATTTGAGGTACATATTTTTTATGCGCTGGTGAGTTTTTATCACAAATTTATAAGAAATTTTAGCGAAATATGTGCGCCTATGCTAGACATTATAAAAAAGGCTAGTCAACCTTTTTGTTGGACTAAGATAGCATAGGACAGCTTTCAGCTGCTAAAGAGGAAAATTACAGAAATACCAATTCTAAGGTTACCAGATTTTAATAAGCTTTTCCAGGTTCAATGCAATGCAAGTGGTACAACTATTGGTGCTATACTCAGCCAAGAAGACAAACCTGTTGCATTTTTCAGCGAGAAGCTAAATGAAAGCAGACAAAAGTATTCCTCATATGACTAGGAATTTTATGTTCTCATCCAAGCTCTAGAGCATTGGAGACACTACCTGTTGGGGAGTGATTTTTTGTTATTTTCTGATGATTCAACACTGCAATATGTAATGCAAAAATGTAAATTGAACCACAAGCATGCCAAATGTGTGGAGTATTTGAAGAGTTTCACGTTTATGTTGAAACACATCAGTGGGCAGGCCAATAAGGTGGCGGATGCATTGAGCAGAAGAGCCTTGCTCTTAGAAGAAAGTACAATACATGTGTTGGGTTTTGTGCATTTGAAAGATTTGTACCAGACCGACATGGATTTCAAAGAGGCCTATGAAGCCTATCAAAATCCCGTGCTGAGGAACAAAGGTCCATTGTTGGACTACAACTTGCAGGAGGAACTACTGTTTAGAGGGTGAGAGTTATGTATTCCTGATTGTTCGATAAGAAATTTTTTTATACGGGAGAAGCATAGCGGAGGTATAGCCAGACATTTCGGCTTAGACAAAACTTTGGAGCAGCATGGACACTTCTAATACTGGCAAAGAATGCGAAGGGATGTACAACGATATGTGAATAGGTGTAAAGTTTGCCAATTGGCGAAGGGACATAGTCAAAACACTAGACTTTACACACCACTTCCTGTTCCAAGTAGACCATAGGACTCAGTCAGCATTGACTTTGTCTTAGGACTGCCTAGAACACAACGAGGTTATGACTCGGTGATGGTGGTGGTAGATAGGTTTTCAAAAATGGCACATTTCATCCCTTGTCGAAAAACTAGTGATGCCACTCACGTAGCTCACCTGTTTTTCACGGAGATTGTTAGATTACATGGCCTATCCAGATCTATTGTTTCTGACAGGGATGTAAAATTCATGGGACACTTTTGGCACACCCTGTGGAAGAAGTTGGACACACAGTTGAACTTCAACTTTGCATATCATCCGTAGACTAACGGGAAAACGGAAGTGGTGAACAAGAGCTTGGGAAACTTGTTACAGAGCTTGACTGGGGAAAATTCACGGTTATGGGATCGTGCACTCGCTCAGGCAGAATTTTCTTATAACGATTCACCAAACCGTAGCACCGAACATAGTCCATTTTAGATCCTGTATAGCATGCATCCTCGCGAAATGCATGAGTTATGGGATCTGGGATAGTTGGAGAAGAGAAGTGTTGATGGGGAAGATTTTTCCGACGCGATGAGTGAACTACACGAACAGGTGAAATCAAAGTTGCAAGACAACATTCAGAAATACAAAAAACAGGTAGATCTAAAGCGACGAGAAGTCCAATTCAATGTAGGTGATGAAGTCCTTGCACACTTACGCAAAGAACAGTTTCCTAAGGGCGCGTATAACAAGCTAAAATTCAGGAAGATTGGTCCCTACAATATTTTGTGTAAATTCTCAGCCAATGCTTATGAGATACAGTTGCCACCAGATATAGGTGTATCGCCTACTTTCAACGTGGCAAACCTATTCCCATATACTTCCAACCCGGAGAAAGACAGTGTGGTATGGCTAGAACGTGACACCCAAGTTGGAGACAACTCTTGGATGAGGCACATGCCTTCGGCTCAACCTCATGAGATCGAAAAGATTCTCGACACACAGTTAGTCAGGAGGACTCACAAGAAGGAGTATCTGCAATACCTTGTCAAGTGGAAGAACCGTCCAATCGAGGATAGTTTGTGGCTCGACGCGGCACAGATACTGAAGGTGAGTTATTCTATGGAGGAGCTCATGGAACGGAGCCATGACTTTTTCTTAACCCAAGAGCCTGATGCAGGAGCATCTAGCTGACGGGTCATCATGACAAAAGGTTGTTTGGTCTCTGAGAGGACTGGAGAAGAACTTGTTCAGTGAACACTGTAGTTGTTTTTGTTTATGTTGTTTTATTTTAGTAAAGAACAGTATGTAGGAAGGTAGAGGATTAATTAGGTAAATTGTTGCAAGTAATTAATTTTATTTTTCATGTCAACTTTTACAAGATTGTAACGTAGGACAATAAATAGTTTTTGGAACTAAAATTGTGTAACCAACAGAATATAACCAATAGCAGTTGGGAGAAAACAGTTCCATACAATCATTGAAAAAGAACAAAACACAATTGTAAGAGGTTTAACTTTTTGGAGAGAGAGTGAAAAACTAATAAAATATCTTTGAGCACACAGACATTTTTCCAATATCTTGTAACTGTCTATCTATCTGTCATTCTGTTAAATTTCCAGAAATAGTGAAAGTCCATTCTTTGTTTTATTCCACAAGCATGTACACAAATATGTGTTCCTATTTGCATTGATTCAAGTAGTCCTACAAATCAAAATGAGTTTGCAGACATAATTAAAGAATACGTTGCAGAAATGAGGGCATAGAGTCACTAAATTTATCAATCAAACAAGCGCAGAGGAATCCTCGACGAGTATACATAATTCGAGCATCAAAGTTACAGACAAGACACAAGCATTTCTGAACAGCAAGTCAAACAAATCATATAGGTATTCCTGAAGAGTAAACCCTCTTGTTTCATTTACAACATAAGCACAAGAATCTCTATTCGAATACATACATTCACAAAAATCTCTGTTTAAATTATATACATAGTAGGTACAATAACACTGTACAAGCTTCGATGGAGTACCTAACATACAGGTTTAGAAACCCTATCCATAAATCAAACCCTACAACAACTACAAGAAGAACAGTGCAAATCCAGCAGCCTATGACCACCTATTGTCGGCGGTCTCAAAATCACTACAATATACCACTGTAAACCTAACCTATGATGAACAAAGCACAAGTGATAAGAAAAATGGGGAATGACCCTACTCGGGTCTAGCCAACGCACTGAGAAGCTAGAACCAAAAACCCTCCAGGACAAGCATACCTACAACAACAAACAACAACCAAATATTGTGAGCATTCCGTGACAGATAAAGACGATACTGAAAGGAAATAATGAGACAGAGATTCGAATCTACCTTGCAGAGACAGGATGCTAACATTGCAGTCGCCTAAGGTCACTCTGCTCACGAAGGACCAATTTTGTTAGTTTAATAGTGTGAAAAGAAGAAAATATTGATAGCATATAACAGAAATCTTACCTCAACATTGGGAAGGAAACCGAAGCCGAGACCCTGTGACCACAACCTGTTCACAAAATAGAGGAATACAACTAGGCACTCAACACCAGTTGCATAGAAGGATTCAAGACCAAAAGGAGTCAGACAATCCAGCTAAATAACTGACATTCACATTGTACACAAAGAAATCTCAGTTTCCAACAAGAAAACTAAAGATTCATAACTCGACAGAAAGATTAAGTGCAGACAGAGAAACACCACAACAATGGAATAACCAGGTTCAAAACAAGGTTTCATTACCAGACGGAGAAGCCAACGAGTTTCCAGATCTAGAGTTGAGCCAGAGTACTAGAGCAACATAAATTTACAGAAAGGAAACCGCACAACATAACCACATTGCAGAGCTCTCAACCCTCAACAATTCGCATGCAAAATGACCGGGAGATAGGGTTTGAGACCCTCATACAAAAGCAGGGGTGATGATTCCAAGGAGTGGACACTTGTCCATTATTCGTGAGCACAGGTACAAATCATAAGTGCGAACCCCAAATCAATTTTAAAATCAGTGCAATCAACTGTCAAACAAACCAACATCATATGTAATCCAATTTCCCATCATTAAATTCATTCATAATCGTATTATTAACGTTGGTTAGTGTGACAAGAGTGGGTTGGACCCATCAATTTTATTAGGTACCTATAGCGCTTTTGTAGGGTTTATGATTTCCATGGAAAGAAAAACACATTAAAATAGAATACAGGTGGACTTTAATGGGAGTCTAGGAACAATCCATGGAATGCAGTTAACATTATTATATTCGTAAGATTGTGACAAATTGTGATTAAAAATGAGGAAAGTACATTTAAGTAACCTAAAACATTTTCCTTTGATTCCTTTCACTAATTGTCTGGTCAATATCAATAACATTTTCCTTTGATTCCTATGCTTGAGCTGAAGTGTTTCCTTTAAGGCAATATTCTATTATAGTTCAAGGTGGCAAATCTGCCCATCCTTATCACATCTAAAAAATTATGGATTCAGTTGCAAAGCGTTTATTACAACACTGTTAGAGAATATTTACGTTTTAACATTATAGCTAGTGTCCAAAATTACAATAAGCATTGCATATCTGAAGGGAACTTATTACGGCACCACATGCACTTCTAACAATGCCTTTGTTGGAATGTAATATAAATTGCACGGGTAGGGGCAAATTGTTATATTTTTTTAAACTTTTTCAAAATTAACAATTAAAATTTAGTAGTATATGTTGTCTATGCTTTAGATTTGTTCATTCAATTCCGTTATAGCAAATCCCTAAACATACAATAAACCATCATTAGCCCATTGTCAATCACTTACTATTAATGGGTCGTTCTAGTTCCTGGGAAGAAATGATTTGGAAATGTTTGGATAAAAATGTTTAGAAGGTCAACACCATCCCATCTCTTCTTAATATCACTCTTTCTTTCGTTTGCTTTATGGGGCAAGAGCTAACGAGCATACCATAGGGCATTAAATTCCTGGTTACATGCATACTCGATAACCCGATAACACACACGCACGCGATGACTAGATAAATAAAAAACAATGGCAGTGTGTTATCGGGTTATCGAGTATGCATGTAACCAGGCATTTAATCCCCTATGGTATGCTTGTTAGCTCTTGCCGTTGTCTGGTAGGCTATATGCTATGATTGTAATGGAGTTGTTATGTTTTTTATAGTGTGCTTGGTATGTAAAAATATGAAATATATAATAATATAATATATAGAAATACATCAAATATTATAAATCTACTAAAAGAGTTTATTGAAGAGTGATAAAGAGTATGAGATTACTAGAGGAGAACGTAAAAAGGGCCTTTGTAAATGATTTGATTAAACCCCAACGTTTTGGAGTTTCAATATTTTTTTAAATATTTTATTATAAGCCTTTCAAATCATAAGTTTGACTTGTGCCTATAAGATATCACATTTTTTGGAAGAGGAGAGCTTGAAACAAAGTAAAAGTCTATTATTTTTTTCACGATGAATATTCAATTTTATATTGATATTTTTCTCAGGGGAGCTTATTTTCCTATTTGAATTTTTTTCCTTTTTAGTCCCTGCCCTCCGGGCCTGGCAGGGACTATAGCAATCAGTTTTGGTCGGTGGGCATTAGTTTGGCCCGCCAACCAATAAAATTCTTTTGCCTTAAACCAAAGTTCCGCGTTATATTATGCCATATTTTATGTTTCCTGGTGTTTTTAACCAATGACAGCGATGTTCATCTTATTTGGCCTCATGTCGAGGCGAGGATCTGGGCAAACTTAGGATAAATCTTGCTTTAAGATATGGATTGAATCAATTTTCTGAACATGGAAACTAATGCTATCATTGCATTAGCATTAATTCGCTAAACATTAAATGTTAACGTGATATATCAGTGAACTTTCCAAGTTTCCAAGTGTGCATGCATGTTGAAGTGCCCATCGTTGAAGTTGGCAGCTGGATATGTGCTGTCGAGCATAGGGGCGGTGATCGCATCTTCATAAGAGCCGACCTGCGAGCCGACCTGCAAGTTGATCAACCCGCAGTTTCGATGGAATGGAAGCGGAACAGCAGCTCCTCACGGCAGCTCCTCAGTCTCGGCCGGCAGCTCCTTAGTCTGAGACAGACACATCCAAAGGTACACATATACATATGCTCAGTTATTCAGTTTTCGAATCCAGCTCTTCCCTATTAAAACATTGCTCCCTTTTAAAAAAGCTATGTTCAGTGATTCGGTAAAGAATTTCAGATCTAGTGGGATATAATAACTGTTTTTACATCAAAATCAGAAGAGATCACAAAATATAACTCACCCAAATTTTCTGAGAGAAATAAATGCTTCTGGAAACTTTGTATTTTGTAAGAGAGACCTGTCAGAAAGCATAGGCAAAACTGAAGCTCGAAGGTTGCTCTGCGAAGCCCAGTTCTTTATTTCAAATCTGAGGTATCTTCACTGCATGGTTATTCCCGTTTTTGTTGAATATGTTAGGTACTAGTATCTGGATATAATCATAACTATAGGTGTGTCAACCATAAATGTATTAAGCAGTAAGTAAGGAGGAGAAAGAAAATATAACCTCAATTTTATGTTAACCATTAGATATTAAAAAGCAAAATTGAAAACATTGTAATTTGCATCAGTTTTCGTTTGATTCTCTAGAGTACTTGATCTTTCGATGCAATCATCTAATATTACAAATTGAACGCAGGGCTGTGGTAGCTTTTGGATTGAATGCACTGAATGGAAAGCGTTTGATGTCAGACGGTACCACAGAAGGGGATTGGGATTCAAGCAATGCTCGTGATTTTGCCAGTTAGCTCAATATTACATTAAGGTCACTGCTTCTCTACTAAATATAACTAGGCTGGTCCTTTGTCATTCTAAAGAAATTTGCGCTTTTTCCTTCTATTTTTTCCAGGCATGAAAAGATGTCTAGCACCACACACGTTTTGCGGCGAAATACATCTCACAGCAATGCTCATTCCGTGCCTGGGGTTCTGGTTTCTACAAATACCGTGAAGGTGTTGTCGCTTCCAAATAATTTCAATCAACCAAAATAAAAAGGTAAAACATGCCGTTGGATGAATTTCTCCAAAAAAACTGTAGAACTATTTTTACTTGACAGACGCCACTTAAAACATGGCACTTGAATTAAATCAGTTGTGAGAAAACATTAAAAACGAAATCTACATAACAATCAGCAATCTCAATTTAAGGCATAAAGTAAGTCCTTAAATCTCCGCATTCCTCTGGAACACTGACGCGTTCGCCGTTAAATTTGAGATTTCTTCAGAAAATCAAGCAGTTCTCCTTGAAAATATATACAAAATGACAGCCTAACTAAATTTATTTTAACATCAACAGCAAAAGCTGAAAATTATCAAACTACCTATTGGAAGAAGGAGCCCGTTTGTTTCATCCCCTGCTGCGCTGTGTATGAATGGCGCACTGACCCATTCCCTTAGCTGCTACAGTCGCCTGAGAAGTCTCCACCTTAAATTGGGTCATTTATAAATATGAGGCAGGGAGAACCAGAGATTGACACAACTCTCAGATAGTTTGAAAGCATTGAACAGATGTCACCGATTATTTTAAATCGTGTCGATGTCACCGATTGTTTTAAATCGTGCCACTCATGCTTCGAAGCTGCAACATAAAGTTTAGTATCAAAATAAAATATGTTTAGTATCAAAATAAAATAAACGCATATGATAAAAATCAAAGATATCCAGAAACTTTATTCAGACTATTATATCTAATTCGTAAGATTTGTTGTAGTCATCCAGAAGACACGTTTCGCTCATGCATACTTAGAATGGACATTTAACACTGCTTGATGTAAATTTGAACAACTCCACAAAGCAGTTTTTATACTATTTTAATTTTGAAATTGTTTAAAACAAATCCAATATACTAACACATGCAAATGTAATTTTCAAAATTATGCGTCCCGAATATACGCAACAAACGTGCATTTCAGAGGAGCACTCAAAAGCTAATGGAAAATCTCAGATAAATCTATGCGAGGATGCCCTTAAATTACGTATCTATTTCACATGAAGTGCTTTCACATAAGCTTACGAATATAGCATAGAGCTGAAAGAATACGGTTATGAAGTAAAGTGTTGATATCATAACAACAACTATGTTTAAGTACACTGCACAGATTTCATGGGTACTCTAGTAATGAAATGACATCTCAAAGGAAACAAACTTATGCAAATGTTCCAAGCTGCAATAAATACGATTTTCAATGCCTCAAAGATGCAAAGATAAGTCTAGCTGCACATCTTTTGTACTGAGGGTAACCATATGACCAGGCGTTGTATTATGCAGCTGAGCATCTTCGCTTCTAATCCTTTTCAGAGAACGCAAAGAGCTCGACACCAATTCGTTATCATTTCTAGCCCTTTTTAGGGAAGACACAGAAGCAGAGCGCCCCTCGAGTGGGGGAAGTGGCAAGTAATAGTTCAAAAATTTTAACGAACAATTGCCTAACACGAACTATGAAAACGAATGGTCCTACTTTCCTGGAGTTTACTAGTATCAAATCAGATTCTTCAAGAGGGCCAATTTTCTAAGACCATAATTGAAACAATGTTGTTCCACGGAGAATTAGCAGAATGCAATTTTATCAAGCAACATGACTCCATTCTTCAGCGGGAGAGAAATAACCCCATTGAAGAAATCTCGGTCAATACTGAAACCCTAATGGCAGAGACCATGCAAAACGGATTAAATAGTGTAATAATCATCCCAGAAGCAAAAATATCTGATGTGCATATGCTTGGACCTTGTGCAGGATGATTGGTTAGTGTGCAGAATTTTTCAAAAGGGTACAAGCGGAAGGAGGAGTTCCATAGGGATGCTGAGCAGAAACGCATACCTTGATCTACCCTGCTCTCCATCCTTGCCCTCATTCTTGGATTCCCCTTACAACGCAGCCGCAATGAATGATCAAGAAGCAGGATCCAACAGCAGGGGATTCAGCAGCAGGGGATCAAGTTCACTAATGGACCAGCAGCAGGGGATTCAGCAGCTCGATGGATTGATTTATGAGCAACAGGCGTCCCGACGGAGGAGGCAGCAACCGCCACGTTTCGCTCATGCGAATGACTGCAAACTGGGCAGATATGCTGCGGGCTGCCGATGAGCGAACGACCGCAAACCGGGCAGATACACTGCGGGCTGCGGCAGGGACTAGCTGCCCCGCAGCCCGTCTTGTTTGGATTATCAAATGAACTATTCAAAGATAAATTTGTTGAGTGTGACGTATATTATTTGTTTGGAAATTGAGCCTATAATTCACTCCTTTGGTAACTCAACACATGAAGTATGTTACCTATAGCTTAAGTGGTGCTTTTTTCAAAACAATGAAATTATAAAAAGAAAATAGGTGAGGTACTTGCATATAATTCCTCATAGGAGCATCTAGTGGGGTATTGTTTTGTTCGTTTGTTTTCTTTTTTTATTCTTTTTATCTTTTTTTTTATAAAATGATTAATTTTAATTAAAAAAATATGAAAGTTAAAAGGGCTTATAGACTTGTTTACTTTGTAGATAAAATAAAAAAGTTGGCATGTATGCACCCAATAATTGTTCAAATCTAAATCAACTTTTTGTGTAAACTTTCAGTAAAGATGTGAACACTAGAAATCAAAGATACATATAAAAGTTACTTTCCATTGTCCCAGGGGTAGCTCAATTGATGATCGAAGTAATGTGAAAATTGTGAAAACTAAGAGGTCCAATGTCCAAATCCCCCCACTTGTGGCCCAATTTTTCCAATAGGAGGATAGGTGGTAGACCATTAGAGGTTTTACTAGTAGTTATGCGTCAAGTAGGGTAATGATTTCCTCTGAGATACGGGGAATAAAACAAATTGTGGAAAATAGACACAAAATGGAAATAGGCTCAAAAATCAAACCCAAAGTGACCAAAGTAAAATCTAGATAATATAAAAGTGACTTAGACAATATAGAAATGACTTAGAGAAAACATGTAAGTTTATGGATTGAATAAAATTGCTACTACAACCATAAGAAAATGTTTGTTTATGTTTATAATCAACTGAAAATGTAAATTTCTTGTTTCCCTACCATCTTATATTAGTTTTAAGGGAAATTAAAAATAAAAAGGATAAAATATCTCTCTTTTTTTTATCTATATGTATATTTCTTGTAAGTCCTTCACCCTAATTCAATGAAAATAAGAAATATTGATACCATTGTTGACACATGGAATATCAAAATATTGAATGGGATAATGTCTTTTATAAACGCCCTAGGAGGATAAATAGTGAAACTTTATGACAATAAAATCATTTTTGTAAGAGTATAACAACATTGTTGTTTGCTGGTTTTGAAAGGTCATCTAAATAATTTAGGTTATGATAATATCGAGCAATGCAATAGAAAAATACAAGAATTAATTTTTAATAGGGTAAATTCGATGAAAATTTTAACTAATTACTTAGACATGAAAATGTTGGAAATAATACTGAGAGAGGGTGGGGGGGTGGTTGAATCAGTGTTAGTAAGTTAATAATTGTTCACTTCCATAATCAAATTCATATACGCTACTTCAGTTAATGGAACTCGCGTGTATACGCAACTGTGTTTAAGGAAACTAGCGTATATCCTATAAACTTATGATTTAGTTAATTTATCATATGTTGATCTTTAATCAATGCATCAAAACCATATAAACGGTAACCAGGTGTAGTAAAAGCATAATAGACAATCACACATATGAACACAGATGTAAGGTGGAAACCCAATGTGGGCGAAAACCACCTGTTGCAATCGTCTCTATCTTTTTAATAATAAGAAACTTATTTTTACAATTTTTATACTGGTGCAGACTTACACCAGTACATAGGCTTCTACCTACAGAAGGCTACAACCTTCTCTCATTCTCCAACTTCTCTTAGAAGGGAGCTACAACCCCCTAGCTCTTGTACTAGCTAATATGTTTACTAGTACATAGGTGTTGGCCTACAGAAGGCTACAACCTTCTCTTTTGTTCCAGGGACCAAGTTTCATAAATTTTTAGATTGGATCCATCAATAAAATCATTCAATCATCAAATATATCTACATCAACCACTCTCCTTTGCATCAACCACAACTGAATCAATCAATCACTTTGACAACCCTTCAATCTGATCTTTTAGAATGCTGTAACCAGAATACAGTAACCAAAACCCAAGCCAGAACACAGAACACTGCAACAACAAACTGAAGTGGCTAAAACATATTTTATAAGGTATACGCTACTTCCTTATGTCGAACCTGTATGCATACGCTCTTTTCTCAAGGTGAACCTGCATATAGATTTGCAAATCAAATTTAAGATGTCTATTGTTTTGATATGCAGAACCAGTGTGTATAAGCGCCTTTTCTAAAGTGAACCTGTGTACAGATCTATAAATGATGATTTAAACATTACAACAATTCCACACTTCTGCTATACCCAGATCATCATATTTACAGCCTACAACATGCACCATTTATTTAGATAAATGATCAAACCACATAAAGATACTTCACTTCAAGCCTTATGATCTTGACCCATTATTAGATCTTATCCTCCATTAAGCGCTAAGGTTCATCCTTGGCTCAGATCCAGCTATGCACCATAACCCAATAACCTATATATTAGATCTTGCTCTTCATCAGATATTCAATACTTGAGTACCTTTGCCTAAAGATCTTCTCCTCCTTTTTAGTCCTTACTCAATACCATGGACCAATACGTTGGACCAAATACCTAGGGTCAACAATTCATACCAGATACCTTTGATTAATACCATGGATTAAAATACCATGGACCAAATACCACGGACCAAAACTTAATTTTCCAAGATGTACATGCCTTTCCTTCTGTGAAAGTGCGTTTGTACATTATACGCTTATTTTGGTCTGCTAAGTAGCATGTACACACGGCTTGGTCAATGGGGAACCTGCGTATAGCTCTCTTTCTTCATTCTGTGAGTTTGAACTATGATCTATCATCTAAGTGAGTTTACATCAAAGACAACACTTGTGTCATAGTGCCAAGTTTGTGTCATAATGCCAACAATCTCCCCCTTTGGACTTGATGGCAACCCCAAGTCACTCCCCCCCTTTGTCATCAAGGGAAAAGGGTTATGCTCCCCCTGAGTACATGCTAAATTCTCTGATATACTAAAGTGGTCTGATTGAGCTCCATGATCGAACCCATGCTCCCCCTGAATATAAGCAAGGTCTGCAAATAGATGACTCTATACATACATCATAAATGACCTTCCTGTCACCAATGAATCATACATACATCCATCTCCCTACCAAGTGGGGATATACCAAGTTTGATTCATCCACCCAACCAAGTGGGGATATACCAATTATTTATACATGTCGAAACAAGAACATTACTTCATCCATCCCATGCATAGTGGGGTAACAAAATAGGTATTTTCATGACCTTCACATTAAAAGATATACATGACATAAATAACAGAGACCAAATCAACAAATTTTATTAGCAACATCTGTCAATCAACATCCAGACTAGCAACCATGTCCTCCCCTTGCACCTATTCCACCTGAATAGAAAACAACTGTGTGAATTTGTACCAAGATCTCCTAAGATAATTCCAACAATGCATTATTAGAAGTATATGCTCCCCCTAAACCTGTGCTAGATGATTAATGTCAGATCTGATCATTTCATATAATAGAAGAGTTATCAAGGCATAATCATCAATTAGATAGACATCAAGTTATCAAAAACTTATGAAAGCGAACCATTTATTTCCACATGTCATCCACAGACTATAACCATCATCAAACAAAGCAGATAACTCACTGAACCATATCAAACCCCTTTCTTCCTGAGTCTGGCCCACTGCTTTTCTTCAAACCAACATATATGCGACTGTATCCATAGAAACCAGCATATGTACACGACTATGCTTCATCCAACTCGCGTATAACCACCTTTCTCTAAAATAGATAGGATTTAACAACAGGATGATGCATCAACTACTGCCAGATTCTATCTGAGATATTCAAATGTTTCTCTAGGCAGTGGTTTGGTGAATATATAAGCAACCTGTTCTTTGGAGGGGACATACTCCAATTTGACCTTTTGTTCAAGCACTTGTTCACATAAAAAAGGATATTTGATGGGTATGTGCTTGGTCTTAGAATGCATGACTAGATCCTTCGAAATATTGATGGCACTTGTATTATCACATATAATGGAGATGGGTGGAGTACATGTGATCTGAATGTCTTGCAATGTTTGCATCATCCAAAGTAGTTGTGTGCAGCAAGATGCAGCAACCACATAGTTTTCTTCAGTTGTAGATAATGCAACTGAACTTTGTTTTTTCCTGAACCAAGACACTAATCTAGAACCCATATAGAATGCACCACCACTAGTGCTTTTTCTATAATCAACGTTTCCTGCCCAATTTGCATTTGTATATGCATGAAGTGTAAGATCTATATCTCTAAGATACCATAAACTAAAAATCTTTGTTCCTTGAAGATATTTGAAAATCCTTTTGATTCCTTGAAGATGTGATTCTTTTGGATTTTCTTGGAATCTTCCAACTATTCCTACTGCATGCATGATATCTAGTCGGCTACCTATTAGATAAAGTAGACTACCAATCATGGATCTGTAAGTTGGTTGATGTACTGTTGCAGATTCATCATTTAAGCTGAGACTACATCCAGTTACCATTGGGGTACATACTGGTTTAGAATCTTCCATGTTGTATTTCTTCAAGATCTATTTGAGATATTTGCTTTGTTCTAGGAAAATACCATCTTTATTTTGTTGAACTTGTAGAACAAGAAAATATGTAAGCTCACCAAGAAGGGACATTTCAAATTCTTGTTGTGTTATCGAAGCAAAATTCTGACTCATGGATTCTTCATTGCTACCAAAAATGCTATCATCAACATACACAACAAGTATTAGCAATTTATTATTGTCAATCTTTGTATATAAGTTGCTATCAGTTGATCCCTTTGAAAAACCTTGTTGATGTAGATATTTGTCAAGATGGTAATACTAGGCCCTTGGAGCTTGTTTTAGACCATAGAGAGCCTTTCTGAGTTTGCATACAAGTTTTGCATCATTTCCAAGAATGAATCCATTTGGTTGCTCAATATAGACTTCTTCTTCTAGGTCTCCATTAAGAAAGACATATTTTACATCCATTTGGTATACTTTGAATTTTTGAAAACTAGAAAGAGCAAGGAACATTCTTATGGCTTCAAGTCTAGCAATAGGTGCAAACGTTTCTTCAAAATCTATACCTTATTGTTGAGCATATCCTTTACAAACAAGTCTGGCCTTGTTTCGAATAACTTCTCCATTTTCATTTAGCGTGTTTTTGAATATCCATTTAGTTCCTATGATATTCTTATCATGGGATCTAGGAACTAATTCCCAAGTATTATTCTTTTCAATTTTCTCAAGTTCTTCATTCATGGCCTTGACCCAAAATTCATATTTGCGTGCTTCATTTACATTTTGAGGTTCGGTGGAGGATAGTAATGCTAGATAGCTTGAAGCTTCTATAATAGTTCTTCTTGTCTACACACCTGCCTATTTTTGTTCCAAAATTTGAGTCTCTGGATGATTTTTCTAAAGATACCTGGACGGAGCCTTTTCTTCTACCATTATCTCTTCTTCTGGTGCTTCCTTGGTTTCTTCTTCAGAATTAGCCTGATTTGATGTGGGAGGATAATCCTCATTCTCTTCATAATATTCGGTTTTTATTTTCTTTGGATTTTTGCATGCTTCATTAAACACAACATCAATACTTTCATCAATTTTCCCAAGTCTTTTATTATGACATTTATATCCTTTACTTCGAGAAGAGTAACCAAGGAGAATACCTTCATATACTCAGGGTTCAAACTTACCAAGTTTTTCATTAGTCCTTTTGATGTAACATTTGCTTCCAAAAACTTTGAAGTATTTTACAGTAGTAGTCTTACTATAACAAAGTTCATGTGGAGTTTGAGTGTTGTTTACCTGAACATTTTCTTGGTTGAGAATAGTGATGACAGCAAATGCATATTCACCCTAGAAGGTTGCAGGAGTTCCAGACTCAGCTAGAATAGCACGAGCCATTTGTTGAACAGTTCTATTCATCCTTCCTTCCACTCCATTTTGTTGAAGAGTCCCTGCGGTGGAGAATTGCCTTTTTATTCCATGTTCTTCACAAAAGTCAAAGAATTCATCTGAAGTAAATTCCCCTCCTCGATCAGATCTGAGGCATTTGATTTTGCGATCTGATTCATTTTCAACCAAAGCTTTTAAGGCTTTGAACTTTTCAAATGCTTCATCTTTATGCTTTAGAAGTATTTTCCAACACATTCTGGAAAAATCATCAATGAACAATAAAAAATATTCCTCTCCATGAGGTGAATTTTTCCTTGATGGGCCACATAAATCAGTATGAACAAGTTCAATAGGCTTACTAGCTGATCAAACATGTACAAATGAATGTTTTGTGGAGAAGATGTACTTCACATTTGTTTGAGCCACCTTGGATCAAGGATCAAGGCAAAGAAGTTCAAACTACCTTCCGTAAACTTCATAGTAGAAGTTCCGCATGAAGTCAAGGAGGAAAATAGTTCTTCCCGAGACAACCAACCCATCCAAGAAGGGAAGTGGTCAAAGATTTTGGTTCAGAGACACTATGCAAAGGCAAGTGTAGAGAGGCTAAAAGAAGAGGGTGTTATTACTCTCATTTACTGCTCAGATCAGTATATCAGTCTTTTGGTGGACCAAAAGTTCTTTTAGTGGGAAGGCGTGATCCAAATTTGGATCCTTAAACTCTATTAAAGCTACCTGAACTTTGTAAAAGCTCATACCGAAGTTTAAAGTCTTATGGATGTCAAATCCTATCAGAAATAACCTCTGAACAACGAAAATTTGTAGCCAGCACAGAGCAACGAGGAACTTTGGTCAAAGCACATTGACCGTTGGCCCATGGGGATTGTGCATGGTGCAAAAATGGCAGTTAGGAGGCCTAGACTAGAAAACGGAGGTTGTTTCTGATGCGTGATTAGCACATCCCTGGGAAAAACCCCTTGAAATTGTAAAGCACCAAGCGCGCGGTCACAAGGAAAGCTAAGAAACCATGGAAAAGCATTGAAATGATAGGCGGGACCCACGCTTCAAAACCGGCAGAATATCGGAGGCGTTTTGGGTGGTAAGTAGGTTTGTTAGAGGACCCAACAATGCCATACAATGAATGATGCGTGTCCAATAGATGAGAGAGAAGACCACTCTCATCGCGGGCTAACGTCTGAGCAAGTCAACCACGCAATAAGAGTGATAACTGTAGGATTTGGAGGCCTCAGATCTAATAGAGGAGATTGCGCCCAATGGGAACCCAGATTCGATGGAGAGAATAAGCATCGACACATAAAGGTTGAAGTCCGATTGGACCGCTGAGTTGGTGGATGCATCATTTCACAAAGTAACCGAAGTAACAAATTTTTGAGGAAGAGCTAGCTCAGCTCATGAGGATACAAGTGGCCACCTCTCTGTGAAGCGTTACAGTGATGATGATGCAGAGCAAGGAATTCCAGCACAGAGGCAGGTAATCCAAAGAGCCGGGAGAGGAAATGAACATTCAGGGAATAAAATGGTTCTAAGAGCCATGAATAGACAGAGAGTAAAAAGGGGAGAAAAAGAGAGCAGAAAAAGAAGCAGTGTAGCAGACCTGGAAGTGGGAAACCCAGAGCCAAGCTCATTATAATAGGTAGAGCCACCAGAGATTGGAGGGTGAACAGCAAGAGGACGATGAATGAGCAAAGAGTCTTTGGAGTCACTCGGAGGTCGAGTGAAAAGATGGAGAGCTCAATTGACAGCAACATATTGTTGTTAGAGTTGCTTCGAGGTCGAGCGAAAGAGCTTAGAAAATTTAGAGCAGAGAGCCACGAGCCACAACCAGAGCCAAGAGCTAGAGTGAGTGCTAGAAGCAAGAGATGAGAGCCAGAACTAGAGCCAAAACAAGAGTCAGAGCCACAACTAGAGCAAGAGCCAGAGTCGGAAAACCAAAGATCTCCAAGATCCAAGGGATAAGATGGTGTTCTAAGCCCAATGTTCCTGTATAAAACATTGAAGTTAAGTGTAGGCACTTGTGAAAGAACCATTGCCATAATCCTAGAGAGCCTAATCAAGTTGATTAGAGCTCAAGGAGACATAGCCCAAGATAACAAGGTAAACTCCATATTATACTATTACCTTATGTGTTTGTTTTTACTACTGCAGTTTATGTACCTCCCCATATCAGCACAAACGACAGATTTTAAAGTAAATAATCATCTGACAACAAAAACAAGCATACACCCATATTTTCAAGCATTTCTTCATTCCACATTGCTTAATCATTAAGACTTGGGAAAAATTAGAAGCTTTGGAAGTGGGAGAGGTTCTTGTAAGTTAGACAAGAAGCCTAAGAGCCCCATTTTTAGATCATTTCATCACCCTATTCCATTGAAAATAAGAAAGATTGATTACATGGTTGGAACTTGGCATATAAAAATCTTAAAGGTGACCATGTCTTTTATAATCCCCTACACCGAAGCATGACAATGAAACTTTATGATAATAAAATCAATTTATTAGGAGTATACCAACCTTCATGTTTCCTAATTGTGGAAAGTCATTGAATAATTTAAGTTATCATAATATCACGTAACTAAGTGGAAAAATACAAAGTTAAATTTTGACATTATAAATTCTATCCAATTACTTATGGGTGCAAAAATAACTTTTTTCTTTTAAAGGATGTCCAAATTAGGCTCGCGCATTTAATATTGTAATGTTCAATTACGGCCACGTTAAAAAATATTAATTTCTTAATTATATGGTTCACTTATTCTAATGGATAAAAAGAAAGATTACACAAAGTAATTTAAAGGATGATAAGTTAGACCTTTTTCATTACTATCTTTTAAGCTCGTAAAACTACATCTATGGAAGAAGGATGTTTGTGAAAAAAAAGTCTTAGAAATTCCTTGAGAGAGTAGAATTACCTAGCTAGAGTACTATTCCTACAAAGCGCGAGTTAAATCAACACTATTAATCATAAAAGTAAACCAATTTTAATAATACATTTCCTTTTGATATAGAGGAACATCTCAACTATGAAAAGACAGTAATGAATATTCTCTAAATTAGTAAGCATAGATTGACTATGTCCCTAGAACCAAGGCAATATAATTCCAAATGACTTGAGATGTCAAATATAGATATATGTTTTCTCTAATATTTCCCCAGAAATATTAGAGAAAACGTATTGTGAGGGTAGGTAAAAGGCGAAATATTAGAGAAAACATACATACATGATGGCGAGAATGAGGGTAAGGGTGAAGGAAATATTAAGCAGAACATATTGTCATTTCTCTCATATTTCACCCTATTCGGGAAAAATCATATTAGATGGGGAAAAACAGATTAAGTTACATGACCCTAGTCTATGTATATGTTTATCCATTGGAAAAATAATAAATTAAATTGAAAAAAAATAGAATACATAAAGGTGATCCCATCTTTGTACATTTGAAAAAATTGAAGTTATTAAAAATGTTAATAATAGTAAAATAAAATTTTACTCTAAAATGAACTAAAGATGAGTATATTCATAAATATATACTAAATTATAGAAGAAGAACTTTCTTTGCAACTAAAACCTACTGGCGACCATGTGGTAAAACAACGGGGAGGAATCAAGACAGGTAACGGTGCATAAAACAGAGAGTAACAACAAAAGACAAGCTAGAAAACCGAGAGCCACAGTCATGACAGAAGAGGTGAGGAGGGGAGAGATCCCCTCCTACCAAGATGCAGCAGTAGGAGAAGGATAGAATAGTCAGCCAGCAACAAAGAAGCAGAATACAGATCTTGTACTAGGAGTGACCTGATAGGCGGGCAAAAGGGGAAAATGTCTGCCATGTGCAGAGGAGAAGCCAAGGTTTGTAATCCCGCCAAATAAACTCGAAAGGTATAGAAGCTACATGAAGGATCATGCCCTAATCTGTAAGTTTGTTGGAGTCTGCCATCTAAAAAAGACCTTACCAGATGGATTAAGCAAAAATGGCAGCTCCTAGGACACATCAAGCTAAAGCTAGGAGCAAAAGGCTTCTTTACGATAATCTTCTCTAACCCGCAAGACAAAGAAAGAGTGTTTGAGGATGGCCATTATTTTTACTATAATGCTGGTTTATTTATGAGATATTGGGAAGAATGCTATAACCTCGATAAGGAAAAAAGTTAGTAGCTCCGGTATGGGTTAGACTATTTGGTTTACTTATGGACTTTTGGGACCCGAAAATCTTGGAAGGGATAGGAAACACAATAGGGAGTTTTGTGAAAATAGCGGAAACTACAAAGAAAGGAAGGTATACCTCGTATGCTAGGATCTGCGTGTACATGAACATCACTAACTGATCCCAGATTCAGTGGAGTTAGAGTACCATGAAGAAGTTTGGCAGTAAACCCTAGTCTATGAGCATATACTATTTAGATATCGCAGATGTCATGAATATGGACACTTGGTTAAAGAGTGTCCTATAACAATGGAAGAAGAGAAGAAGAAAAGTAAACAACAAAATAAAAGACCAACTGATCAGGAAGGATTCCAAGAGGTAAAGAGCAGAAGAAGAGTAACAAAAGAAAACTCCAATGAAGTCAGGAAGGTACAACCAACAAACCTAGGGAAATCAAACAGCTTCGAAATCCTCCAAGAGGAAGAGGAAGATGAGGATAAAACCATGGAAAACCAGGAAGACAAAGAGAAAGACACCAGCTCCAGTAGTGAAAGGTCCCACACTAAGAGGAAAGCCCTGAGTGATATCCCAGAAAAAGGCAAAGAACAGGTAGAACAACTAGAAAACATGGAGACAGAAATGGAGATAACCAAGGAAGACCTAAGTATAGAAGAACAAGTACTGCGAAAATTATTAAATGACTGGAGAAAATTGGATGAGCGATTTATCCCTAAGGACTAGAAAAGGCTGTACACGGAAATATTCCAGCAATATCTAGCCAAATAAGAAAAAGGAAAAACAGTGCCTAAAGAACAACAAGAGAATCAGAAGGACAGCCAAGCAAACCAGCAAGGACAAGTAAAAGGAGGGGAAAAAGAGGATGGAAAAACATTAAAGATTCCATACAACTAATGGGGGAAATGTTAGTGAACATAGGGAGAGTGGTTCCACTTTCGGCAGTGTTCCAAAACCTTAATCAAACCCATTAATGATATTGACATCCTGGAATATAAGAGGTTTGAATAGTAAAGGGAAGCAGAGACATCTAGCAGAACGATTGAGAAAAGACAGATCACAGATTATGCTGATTCAAGAAACCAAAATCTCAGATCAGAAGATGGTGGAAATTCTAAATAAAATTAAACCTAGATATGAGCAAGTAACCATAGATGCTAAGGGAAGTGCGGGAGGGATAGCAGTAATTTGGAACCCATCAGAAGTCCTAACAGACTAGTGGATAGGAATGCCCAGAATCATAATAGGAAAGTTTAGACTCATCGGGTAAAGTGAATGGTTTGTAGTGTCAGTGGTCTATGGGCCCCACACCCTGGTAGATCGAGGCTTGTTTCTCGCTCACATGCAAAAGCTAGGGAATATGCAACAAGAATAGACGTGGATTATTGTAGGAGACTTCAATATGACAACATGCAAATAAGAAAAGAAAGGAGAAATAAGGAGGGAAGACCCGGAGATGGAGAGATTCAGAGATGTGCAAATAGACTTAATATTGGTGGACATTCCAACTATAAATGGGAATTTCACATGGAACAATAGAAGAGGCGGGAATAAACAAATAGCATCAAGACTAGATAGATTTCTAGCCTCTGAACATTTAATAGGAATGGACATCTTCTATGAAGCTTCCATCCTCCCTTCTATAGGGTCAAACCATTAGCCTATTAAACTGGAGATTGCTATGAACATTCAAAATAAAAAGAGGTCATTTCATTTTTGACCTTTTGGCTAAGAGATCCAAAATTCATATCCAAAGTGGAAACTTGGTGGCAGGAGAGTAATACTAGAGTGGAAGGAATAAACAAAATGCATACGTTTCAAATTAGACTCAAAGACCTAAAGGGAAAAATAAAGAAATGGAATAAAGAGGAATTTGGAAACATTCAAAAAGAGAAAGGAAAACTACAAATAAGAATGGAGGGAATCCAACAACAAATCATAGAGGGAGGAAGAAGTGAGGCACTGGCAGAGGAGGAAGGACGAAAGCAAGAAGAAATACTGTGGAAATAGAAATCATGAGTCCAATGGTTGAAAGAAGGGGAGAAAAATTCCAAATTCTTTCACAAAGCAATGTTGAATCATAGACATCATAATAGAATCTTTTCACTCAAGGACAGTCAAGGCAACAGGGTACTGCAATAGGAAGAAATGGAGAAGCTTCTGTGGATTATTTCAAAGGGATCCTAAAAGAACCAAATATCTGCATAGAGGAAGAAATCACTAAAGTATGCCAACATATTCCTAAAAAAATGACCAAAGAACAAAATTTGGCTTTACTCAGGGTAATCATGAAAGAAGTGGAGGAAGTGATTAAAAAAATAGCGAAGAATAAGGCCCCAAGGCCGATGGCTTTACCATAGAATTTTACCAAGCCTCCTGGAGTTTTATGAGCCAGGACATGGTGTAACTTGTGGAAGAATCAAGATGTACAAAGCGTATGCATCTGGCCCTAAACGCCACCTTTCTTGCTCTGATTCCAGAGACTGGAAACGCAGACGAACCCCAGGGATTCAAACCAATATCCTTATGTAATGTAGTTTACAAAATATTGGCTACAATCATGGTAAACATACTTAAACCACTTTTTCCTGATCTTATAGCTCAGGAGCAAACTGGTTTTGTCAAGGGAAGGTAGATAAAGGATGGAATAGTAGTTGCTTAAGAGGTAATACATTCACTGAAAAACTCCAAAATCAAAGGTATGCTAATTAAATTGGATCTCCCAAAGGCATATGATCGCCTTAGTTGGGAGTACCTGGGGGGTATACTAAAAGCTCATGGATTTGATAAGAGATGGGTGAAATGGATACTATCAATGGTGAGCACCCCGATGATGTCAATTATGCTGAACGGAACCCCTTTCAAAGCATTTAACCCTACGAGAGGGCTTAGACAGGGAGATCCCTCTCCCCTTTTCTTTTCATTTTAGCAGCAGAAGGACTGGGTAGGCTAGTGAAAGCGCAATTAGCCAATGAACAGCTAAATGGATTGAGAATTTGTGGTAATGAACTTCCCATAACACATCAATGTTCTATGGTCAGGCCTCTCTTAAGGAAGCCCAACATATCTTAAAAATTCTCTCGGAGTTCACTAAAGCCTCACGGACGGAGATCAACAATGAGAAATCATAAATATTTTTCTTTAATACACAGGTAACATCCCAAAGATTTTTGGTTAGAACAATGGGATTTAGTATAGGAAGCTTCCTAGAAAAGTATTCGGGCATAATGCTCAATGAGCATCAATATAGAGTAACACACTGGGGACCCCTAATAAGCAAGATAAGGAAAAATATAAACAATTGGACATTCAGGTCACTGAATACCGCTAGCCGGATAATCCTCCTGAAAGCAGTATTGCAGTCCATCCCAATATACCAGATGTCTAGCCAAGCCGTCCCTAAATCTATCTGTCAAAAATTAGTAGCCATGTTTAAGAAATTTTTATGGCAAGGAACAAGTAAAACAAGAAAATGGGCATTACTCTCCTGGGAATGGCTAAGAAAACCTATCAAAGATGGAGGCTTAGGTTTGCGGGACCCTTATATACTCAACCAAGTGATGGGTGTGAAACTGTGGTGGAGGTGGACACAGGCTGGAGAGGATCTATGGAAGAAAATTTTGGAAGAAGAAATACGAGGTAGCTAAGAAACTAGAAGACAAGATGAGAAGTGAAACAGAGGAAAAAGGATTAGCAATATGGAATTTGGCTAGGAGAAATAAAGATTTGATAAGTGACTACAACTTCTAGGAGGTAAGAGAGGGGGACATAGCCAAATTCTGAGAGGGATCCTAGAAACAACGAGAAAAGTTTCTCCATAAAGAAGCCCTCCAAGTAATCCAAGCATTTACCTCCCGACAGAGGGGGATGTGGCTGGAAACTTCTCGAAAACAAGCAAAGGGGAACACTGGTGAAATTAGAAGCAAAAGGAGGACTGGGCAACAACCCCCGACACTGAAAGTTGGGGTGATTACAACAAAGGAAAGTCACGGCAAAAGCAGGGCAAGATATACTATGATGGGGAACCCGAATAAAAGGAACATTTTCTATAGTAGAAGGGTATTACTTAAAATCAAGACAAAATCGACAGACAGAGTCAAAAAAAGGGAAAAGCTTATGGAAAATTAAGACTTGGCTGAAAGTAACCTTCTTTCTATGGATTATGTATCATGGACGAGCACTAACCTGGGATCAAATACAGAGAAAAGGAGTGCAAGGACCCTCATGTTGCGCGCTTTGCAATGAATAGGAGGAAACGATGGAGCACCTAACAAACAGATGCACCGTCAGCAACATCCTGTGGAGTAGTCACCATCAGCTCTTTGAACATTTCCATAGAAACTACCAAAAGATCAAAAATACTTTGGAAAAATGGCCAAAAAACCTTACGAAAACTCAGTATTAAACCACGCGTGGATGCTGTCAGCTAGGTTCCTCCTTTGGAACATCTGGAAGGAAAGGAATAGTGTGATCTTCCAAGGAGAGAAGTGAACCCCAGCAGAAATATGGAAACAAAGAATCAAGAACATGAGAGAAACAATTCTAATCAAAAGATGGAAGGAAAAAGACTAGAAGATTAACCAAACAGAGGAGAAAATTTTGCAGCGGCTACAATTAACACAAAGCATGATAGACAGTCCCCAAAGTAAAAACCATTATAGAGAGGTATATGTACAGGCATCCACCACAAGGATTTTCCAAATTAAACTTCGATGGGGCAGCAAAAGGCAACTTGGGAGAAGCAGGAATAGGGGGGCTATTCAAGAACAACAGAGGAAAAACTCTAAGAATTTTTGCGATGGATTGTGGGGAAGCAATGAAAAATGAAGCGGAGTTACACGCGTTGAAGCGAGGACTTGAAATCGCAATTCAAGAAAAGTTCCAGAGCCTTCAAATTGAAGGCGACTCAAAATTGGTCATGGATATGGTAAAAGCACAAAAACAAAAGAGACTGATGGAAAAGATAAGCAGGAG
>APFE031637676.1:328040-339408 GCA_000404065.3 Pinus taeda
ATTTTAACATATAAAATGTGTAATATATGTGAAATTAAACTAGATGTTTTGTAAGGTATTCTAGCATATTTTTCATTCAAATTTGCTTATAATTTCTAAAGGATTTGTTGGAATAACACGCTGTGAACTCTCCACAATGTAAGTCCCTCAGCGATTATGCAGTCAAAAACCTAGTTTAAAAATTAAAAAAAAAAAAAAAAAAAAAAAAATTGACATTTTTTTCACCAAACTTCTAACCAAATTAAATATACTGAAACTTATACTCTTTAAATGTCATATATTTATATATGTTGTTGTTAATAACACACAAAGTATTAATTAAAAAAGTTGATTTTAGAAATATAGCGAAATTTAAAAATCAAGAAAAAGTAAATTCACTGCTAACCAGTAAATTACAAAATATTCCCAAAATCTACCATTAACATAATAATAATGCGAATACAAAATTTTCCTCTTCGTCTTCAATAACATATTGATTACATGCCTCCAAAAGTCGATCTTTCAACTTCTCTGGTTACCCTTCCCACTAACACTATCGTTAGGGTAGGAGGCAGCAACATACATGGCATTGTCTGGGTCTTTAAACAGGGAAGCGAACCTTATTAGATTCCTAACCCTAGCTAGAAAGTAACCTTCATTACATTTTCAATATTAATTTCACCACCATTACATTGATGGTATGTCAAATTGTTTGCCAAAATCATTTGCGAGAGGTCTAAGAAATTGTGTAACTGAAATTTAGTGTTAATAGTTTTAGGTCTTTCCCAATATTTTGACTATAAAGTGAAATTTCAGAATTTTGACCTTTGGAGATCAATGGCGCAAATAGGCAACAAATTTTTCGAAATGTGTTGGCCATCACACTACACTAATCCACACCAACACTTTACAAAGTGTCATTTAACAAAAAAAATTGTTCCCGTTTTTTGTCATTTTCTCTTGGGTGTCTGCGGTCTGCAAAGCAATATGTAATTTCTCATTTTGTTGCTAATGAATGAATGTTTTTTTCTACCAAAAGAAAAAACAAACAAAAAAATTCATTTAACATATCCCTTAAATATCTCAACATTTTGTTGCTTGGGCCATCCAGCGACATGAAATTTGTTAACAAATGTTTGAATGGTTTCCAATCCTCAGGACCCAAAAAGTATTGGGTTTGTAGCATTTTTCGGTATCAGTTGATTTTGGGTTTTTCTCTGATATGCCAATATAATGGCTAACTTCCGAGTTTTAATATTTTGGTGCTTAGGCCATCAAGCAACATGAAATTTGTTAACGAAGGATTGAAAGGTTTCCAATCCCGGGGACCCAAAAAAAAGGTATTGGTTTGTAGGATTTTTCAGTATATGTTGAATTTTGGGTTTTTCTTTCATATCCCACTATAATACCTAACTTCCGAGTTTTAAATCACTACACATTAATGTTAACTAACATCAAAATTTCTATTGGATGAATTCTATCACACCATATTAAAAGTAAAGTGCTATTAATAATATCCTCCAGTGTTTCAAAGTTTTCATAAACACATGGATGCATCATCATTTGAGAACGTGGTATAGCTTTTAGTTGTATGTGTGTCTATGGGTAAAATATGGGCAAAGTAGTTTGGTTCTTACAAATATTTTTAATAGTAGATTGATGTCTAGAAATAAATAATGTAAAATAAGTTTTGTGGTTTTTTTTTCTAAAAAGATTTCCACATATATCTTGTGTTTCTTGTTTTGCATATGAGATTGTTTTCTTATGGTTCACGAATGTTTAAATAAGTAAAGATTGTGTTGTAATAATTCATTCTCTTCTCAATATAAGTTCATTCTCAACAAATATTAGATTATTATTATTATTAGTATTCTTATAGTGTCTAGAGGGTGGTTAAACAAAAAAAGTAGGAGTGGATGCAATGGTTAAACATTAAGAGAATCATCATTCAATAAATTTCAAATCTCTCGAGAGTGTACCCTTAAAACCATAAGAATACTTTAAATCAATAATTGAACATGTAATTGCATGAAATAATTATATTTAAAATAAAATGTATGAATCTTAAACAAATCCCTATTATTAATTATTTATTAATGAAATATTTTTGTTTTTATGGAAAAAATAAAATAAGATTTTTTTGGACAGTATTGTGGTATATTTCTCAGTCAAATTTAAATATAATTTGGTAGAGATTTATTAGAATAACAAGTTTGAGTTATGAACTTTCCACAATCTAAGTGCCCCAAAAATTATGCAATTAAAAAACTAGTTTAAAAAAAAAATTGAAATTTTGATCACATTTTTTCACGAAATTAAAGTCAAATTTAATATAACAGATTTTACACCTTAAATGACATATATTTATATATTAACAACATGGTGAGGGATTGGAAATTCTAAAAATATTCAGAAATCTAGAAATAAAATAAAAATAAACAATTAACTTTGCTATTTTCTATTAAATTACATAATATTTCTAAAATTGAATTACGAAATATAGAATTTACTTAAAGATGACAAATACAAAATTCTTTTTATAACCTTAAATGACAACAGTCATGAAAAACAGTGTTGCCTGCGTGCAACAGATGTTGATTACAATTCTAATGTACAGTTGATAAATATATGGTATATATTACTTCCTTAGAAAATACCCTTCCCCGATAGTGAAAAGCATATCGAATACACTAATGCTCATTGAATACAGAAATCAATCTTTCAACATCTGGGGTTACCCTTCTCACGATTAATTCGTTTATGCTGTCTTCCATCGAAATCAGGAAACATTCTATTGCTAAATAATGCCAAAGGAATAATGGTCAGCGCTATATAAGACATAAAAAGGTAATCGTAGAAATTACGCTAAAAATGGCTGCAATAACCTTTGCAAACGGAGATGCAACTTCATCTGCATACTTGATTGTCGCTATGGCAATTGCATTGCTAGGGTATGCGCACGCCCACCAAGCTACAGAGAATCTACATCACGGTCGCCACCAGTTTGTCATAAACAATTTTAATTTTTCACATGATTTCATTGAACAAGCAGAAAACAAAGGTGCGAAGCAAATTACCTGATTCCCCGGAACAAATTGATGCGAACAACCTGCACAATGACGTATATACAATAAGATTGATGATGTATATACAATGCGATCAAAATGCAGACGAGACTAAACTATTGAACGATTCCTTACAGCCCTGCAAATGTTTGGTGTCTTATAATTGTGTTTGGAGTTTTCTCGACGTCTCCTCGAAATCTTAATGAGATTTTAGTTGGTAACGAAATGCAGTGGACTTTCATCAACTTATCTTTTTATCAACGAAAAATTAATAAACACAATCTCTAAAGATACACCTACACAAATTACTTTCATAAATATTTAATTTAATTTATTTAACCAATATATATAAAAATATGTTTAATATATTATATGATAAACTTTAAAAATTTATTATTAGTTTTATTAAAAAAATTAATGATTTATTTGAAAACCAAATATATAAAAATACAATCATTAAAGGAAATCCTAGATCCTTCCAAATCTTTGATAATTTTGAATTCGAAATTCATTTAATGTTTTAGGGTTTTTTTGGAAGTGTATATTTTTTAGGAAGTGTATTAAAATACAATTTGAGTGGGCTTAATGGTTAAGAGTATGTGGTTCTTTCTAAGAAGTCACAAGTTCAAAACTAGTGCAGGAAGAGTATGTATGCCTTAGTAAAGGCAACAGGGAGCTAAGCTGAGGTGGGTCCTTTGTCCCACAAACAAGGTGGCCACATACACCAATTTGTTATCTAACTTGGTTGTGGCCATAAAAATAGATAATAATAATAATTAATATGAAAGTTTTGATAATTAACTAGTCTAAATTTCTAAGTGTTATCAATTTCATATATATATATTTTTCTTTATTATATCTAATTAAAATATTATATTTAAAAAATAAAATAATTTATATTGTTTAACATTTTTAGATTTTATTGTTATTTTAATAATTATACATTTTTTTTATATATTTATGTATGTGATTTTAGTCAAAATGTATAAATTGAATAAAGGTATTTAAATTATTTGAAGACATTTTCAGAAGAAATTATATTGGTAGAATGAGACCGACGCTTTTGGAACCAACCAGTGTGGGTCATCATCAAGACAAGATGAACAATAAAATCATAGCTTCAAGTTAAATAAGGAGTCACATCTATAAGGGAAAATGAAGACATTTTTAGAAGAAATCACATTCGTAGAATGAGGCCAACACATTTCGAACCAACCAATGTGGTTCATCATCAAGACAAAATGAACAATCAGATCATAGCTTCAAGTTAAATAAGGGGTCAGGACCATGTAATAGGTATAAGGGGAATAAAAAAAACGACTACTTTTTAATGGCTATAGGGAAACAGCTAAAAAAATGGTTATTTTTAAGTTAATAAATAAAACTTAACGAGAAAAATATTTTACCTTTTTAATTGTTTTTATTTTGAATTTTTTTAGATTATCACAAATTTTAATAATTTTTTTTCAAATATCATAGAATTTAATATTAGGTAATTTAAAAACTTAAAAATATAATTTATATTGATTTAATTAATAAAATTTTATTATTTTAAATTTTAAATTTATTATAAAAATATAATTATAACTTCAATGAGTAACATGTTCATTTTAATGAATAACATGTTCATTCGATCTGGCACATCAATTTTGTGTTTATTCTATCCGTCATTTTCAAAGTGATCTACAAAATTTAA
Source organism: Pinus taeda (assembly GCA_000404065.3). Taxonomy (NCBI): domain Eukaryota; kingdom Viridiplantae; phylum Streptophyta; class Pinopsida; order Pinales; family Pinaceae; genus Pinus; species Pinus taeda. The sequence continues at coordinate 332,781 of APFE031637676.1, forward strand.
TCATAAATTTAACATGTTCATTAGTATCTCCCACACCACATTTGTGTGTATGCATCTTCAAAGTGATTAACAAAATTTAATCATAGATTTAGACTTTTTATATTTTAGATTCGATTAAAACTATTTTTATGGAGATTCCTGAACACCCTTAACATATATGGAGTTGTTTGTGTTTATGCTATCAATCCTCTTCAAATCGATTGACAAAATTTAATCATAAATTAAATCTTTTAGATTCAATTAAAACGGTTTTTATGGGGAATGTGGGTCATGTTAAAATAGGTTTTAGTGACTTACCAGGGCCATGAATAGAAAAAGTGCGAGGAAATATGTGATTTTAGACATGTAATCGAATTTTCCCGAGATAGTTTCCCAGGACACGCTGGCTGTGCTTGGAGCAGCGACGAAGAAGAAAAACACTGGATGAAGTTGTTTTGGAAGCGAAGCATTTGATGGTAGCCTCTGATAAAGAGTGATAAACAGTACAATATAGTGTGCCATCCCTACAGAAAATAAGAAAGTGGCAACTTCTCCCCATCCTGTTGCAGCTGCCAGCATTGCTCCCACAAAATTCCCAACAATTGAAATATGTGTGGCTGAATTTGCAACTCTTGATAACAACCGTGTTTTCCCTCCCATGAACCACTGGCCGTATATTTTGATCTCCAACATGAGCACAGGAATTATGAAGAGAAAGAATAATGAAGGGTGTATGCTTGTGGCCACGGAGCGAGGTAACCCTAATGCTAACAGCATGCAGGATATCCAGGGGATGAAGAAGTAGTTAACTCGTACTCTGTCCATGAATTCTTCTTTAACAGCCTTCAAATACGATATGCACTTGAAGCTGTAAATTACAGTGATTATAACGAGAACAATGAGGGACAGAAACCAGAATGCTACTACGAGAAGCTGCACTGATATGTGATCCAGATGGAAGAAAGATGTGATGTGCATTGTTTGCCACAACCAGGCCAGGCTGCTGAACCCCAGGCTGATCCGAAAATGTCCCGCATGGAATCGTAGAAGGAAAGGAGATGATAATTCATTGTTTGTATAAGCCAACGATTCAAGTCCCCGTTCCTGGAAACATGGTACCATGAACACCATTCATCTCTCAAACATGGTTAGATTCAGATTAGGAAAATAATTATTATTTTCTTAGATAAATCTGAACACCATTCAGCTCTCATTTTCAAGCATGGTTAGATTCGGCAAATGAAAAAAGTGAGTATTATGCGATAAATCTGAGTCTTCTATGTTAGCTAATAAATGTAGCGACCAAAATACTTAATCAAAATATTTATTGTTTTAAGCCCGAGTATGACTGGAAATAGAAAAACTTACCAATTTGCTAAAATCTTGATTTCTTTATTAAATATTTTCATATTATTAAATATACAAATAACCCCTCTAATTATCGGAGAATTATGATCAGTTTTTTTCTAGCAAAGTTATATGGTATCAATTTGGAAATGAAGTTGAGCATATGGCTTGAAAGTGAAGGTAAGCAGGCTAAAGGCCACTCAACAACAGACCACCTCATTAAGCTTAGGATCATTGTGGAGGAATGCCGCAATGATAAATCCAATCTGTTTTGTTGCTTTGTGGACTTTAGAAAGGCTTTTGATATAGTTCTTAGAAACAACCTTTGGAATAGATTAGAAGAGCTAAAGGTTATGAAAGTTGTCACTATAAGGTTATACTAGAATGTAATTGCCAAGTTAAAGAGTAATGAGAGGTGGTTGAAAGATATCAAGTGTATATCGGAGTTAAACAAGGTTGCTCCCTCTCCCCTACCCTATTTGGCATTTACATCGACAAGCTAGAAGGTTGTTTAGAAGAAGTAGGATGTGTTGGCACGATCTTAACTGGGATAGTCATCATCCTTCTTATCTACACTAATCATATTGTTCTTCTCGCAAAGTGCCCATATCTTGATAAGCAACTTATACTTCTTAATCATTTCTACTCTACCATGGGTATAATTGTTAACACTAACAAAACAAAAGTTATGATTATCAAATCCAAGAAGGACACTTACACTAATTGTATGTGTGACAATAGTAACTTGGAGGAAGTGTCTTCCTTGGGAATTGATATTCATCACAAGCTCAACTGGAACTATAGCATTGAGAAAATGATTAATGGGGGATGGAAAGTTTATTTTGGTCTTGAAAATAATTGTAAAATGACAAACCTCTTAATGTGGGATAGGATGTGAGGTTTGGGGCTGTAGCATCTCTAGAGAATCTAGGAGAAAGATTGAGCAAATCTAGAAGAGTTTTATAAGGTATAACCTCAAAATTAAAAGCAACACACCCTATCCTGTTCTCATTATAGAAGTGGGCCTTTCCCCTATCAAGAGCCTAGCTATGACTAGGCTTTTATTGTACAAGCACAAATTCAACAACATAGGAGACCATAGACTTCCTAAGCTAGCTTTAAATTCCAACCAAAACCACCTAAGGCTCAAACGAGGTTGGTATAAAGGCACCAGGGCCTTGTTAAACCATTGGGAGATCAACAAGAATGTTGCATTGAAAAACATTAATAACATTAAAATTATTGTTACTTCTAAGTTCAAAGAAAAAATGTGGTGTGAGAAAGATTTAGCAGCTAAAAGAAAATTGAGAGATTATAAAGAAGTCATCAACCCCACCCTAGAAGATGAAAAATATCTCTTTGCTTTATTTATCTCAAAGAAGAAAATTAATATAGCCAAGATTAAAACGAACTCTCATGAGCTCCATAGTGAAACGGGTCATTGGGTAGTTCCTAAAACACCATGAAAATTAGTTGCTCTTAGAGTGTCCCCCTTACAACCACATTATATCTCAGTTTCAAAATCTTTGTTGCAATAGTGACCTTCCTAGCCTTTTATGTTGTCAAAATTACAGTGAGCTCTGGAGGTTTCTCTCCAATCTTTTTAAACATAGGAATAAAATCTTAATTCAAACTAAATAAATAATTCGTTTTTTAGGTCCAATAGACGAATGGACTTTAACCACCACCATCATCATAAATTATTTTTAATTTTTACTATTTTTAAATTCTCTTAACTCTATTCCAAATAAATCATATTAAAACTATTTCATATAATTTCATGCATACTAAATAATTTCATACATATTCAAATGAAATGAAATGAAATTAAATACTACCATCTATTTAATAATTAAATTTAAAATATGAAAACTCTATTCCAAAATGTGCTCTGAATGGTATCTGAATATGATCTCATTCTCTGCATCAGAATGCTAGAGTAAATACTACCATCCACTTGATAATTAAATTTAAATATAAAAACTTTATTCCAAAATGTGAGCTCTAAATGGTATATGAATACAATCTCACTTAATAATTAAATTTAAAATATAAAAACTCTATCCCAAAATGGTATATGAATACGATCTCATTCTCTGCATCAGAATGCTAGAATATAGACCGCTTATGCAGGGATTAGGAGAGAAATGAGATCGAAGATGTCTGGCGAAGTATAATCAGAAATCCCTGTTACCAAAAATGGACTATTCTCTTAACGATATGGAGGCATAAATTTTTATGCAGGGTTTCTACTATTTAAAATATATTAAAACGGTTTCTTCATGTTGGGTTTTCACATATATTTTGTTGGGAATCGTTACTCTAAAATCGGTTTCTTCAGGTTGGATTTTCACATTGATTTTGTTGCAATCGATTATCGTTATTCTAAAATTTATCTTAAGACCACTCAAAATAATAATAATAATAATTTAGAAATTTACTATGAAGATTTTAGCGTAATATTAAGCAAACCTAACATTCCAAATACAGAAAAAAAAAATAAGGCTTTGCTATTTCACTTGATCAGAAATTTTTTCAGAGCACTTGGATTTAGGATACATGGTTCACTAGATCTTTCCATACAGATTACATTATTGTGACGCTGCAGCCCACTGGAAACTCTCAGAGAAATCAGATAAAATTGATTTCACAAGTAAGGTGGGAAGCCTTCACAGAATATAATGCAGTTTTCAGCAGTGTTAATAGGAATATTGCTTAGCTAAATCCCAATCTAAACAACAATATCTTTTTAGTGAAAAGCCCAGAAAACACGAGCCTAGGTTTATCTGATGTTCAAATTTATTGAGTACCGAGTAGGAAATTCCAACATGAATTCAAATCCCAATCTAGGCATTGCATATGAAGGCATAGTATCAGAAACATTGAAAAATATATGAATCTGTCTTCCTATTATTGTTAATAAATGCAGATTCATCCGGGAAAAATGTAAATCAAACTTTCCAGGGTTAATGGCCATCTTGATTCTAGAATATTAGGGTGGAAGAAAGAAGAAAAAAAAGAAATGAGTGTAGAGAATTGAAACCTGGGCTTGTTCGATAATTCCCTGGATGGTCTGTGGCGAACCACTCAGACACCCGGTGGCCATTTCATTCAATGGTCTTCTTCTTCTGTTCTCTTTTCTTTCTTTTTTCAATTTAGACCTACATATCTTCATAACAAAATGCTTACTGCTTCGAGTGGGAACATTCATGGCAATATGACTCAAGATGGTTAAGAAAGGACTCAAGCTACAAATGTGGCGTTGTTACTGACGTCTTCAATCCTAGGCACAGAAGGTGGCACATTTCATGATTTTCCCTTTAATTAATAGCTAGAATCCTACGTTGTAACAATAATCGGAAACCCACTTGAAAAAATTAACGTATCTTGCAGTGTCACGAAACCTTCAAAGTGCATAATTTTGGCCCTTTTTACAAACTTTAAAATATTTTAAGAAGAGAATCAACCACAAAGTATTGTTATGTGACAGAAAAAATTCAGAGGAATTGAACCGATCATCAGATAACGATCCAACCTTACTAACTAACTAGCTTTTCTTATCAAACCTCTTAAATCCTAGTCACAGGCACATTTCAGTATTTATCAGTATTCGGCCACTAAAAAACTGAAGAATCTTCCAGCATTACGAAACCTTCAGAGTCCACACTTTTGGCCGCCTTCTTCATTAAAGAATAGGCTTCAGCAACTATAGCGCCTGTCTTCTAGGAGAAGCTTGAGAGGAAATTAGCATAGCACATATTGTTGTATGCCACTTGAAACGTATAAAACTAGGCAGTTATAGAGAGCCGCTTTTGTGGTCACTATTTATGGTTTAGTGCTGGTTGAACCGTTGAGCACATTCTCCCTCACCCTAAGCAACGTCACGGAATAGAGGAGGTATTTTATTAATTAATTATAGGCCATATGTTCTCTTTGGCGGCAATGACGTCAACATGCTAAACCAAGATAGCCTCCAAGACACTCTTATGTTGCTGTCTGCTGTGAAGCTTGAAAGAGGAGGGAAAATAAAATATAATCATGTACTGCCTGGAGGCAAAACAAAAATAATTTGGTCTGGGCGCATTTTGGTTGTGTTGAAAGATACAGTTGACCTAATTTATAACAAGTTTTTTGTTGACTTGATTTAAGATTGAGAAGAGAAGTGAAAAATAAGGACTTGTTTGTGATATTTTTGAGGTTTTTTTGGTAAAATTCGGCAGGAATTCATTGAAATCACAAGTTTGATAGGTAAACTATGAACAATAGAAGTGCGTTAGGGTTTTTAGCCGTGTTGAATCGATATATAGAGTCAAAAAACTAATTTAAATGACACAAATCATGATTTCACCACAATTTTTTACGGATTCCCACACCACAAACTTCAAAAACTCCTACTACACTAAAAACAACTCTGAAAAATAACATGCATATTTGTTGGTGTGTTGGCTTGACTTAAGGTTGAGGAGAGAGAGAAGAAAAATGCATGTTTGTTGGTGTGTTGGGTTGACTTAAGGTTGAGGAAAGAAGTAAGAAAAAATCTATAGGATATGTCTTCGTTACACTGACTCATTTGTCTATTTTGTATGTTTGTTGACTTGACTTAAAGGTGGAGGATAGAGGTATAAAATCTAAAGATACGTCTATGTTATATTAATTTGATTATGCAACATTGTGAGTTGAGTATGGTGACAGAGTGTTATAAAACCAGCTCACAAAAAGATAGAAAAGAGAGATCAACGCCTTAGAATTTTGTCTCTTCGAAGGGGCAACCTCCTTTATATTACACAATGAACAATTTTTAGATGATTCAAATGACAAAACCTTATTTCTATATATAGGAGTCTATGGAGTCACAATATAACCCAGCCGACCTAACAATGATAATATAAAGCTACAAAAATAACAATAGAGGGATTCTATGGGGCACAGTAATAAAAATATGGGGACAATAGGGGATCAACAATATTAATAAGGGATACAACTACAATAGTAATGGGGTAATCACTAGTATTATAAGTACCTAACATTCCCCTCTCTTTCAAAAATTGTTGTCATCAACACTTGAGTAGTTATGGATGCTTCTGTATAAAATTCTCATCCTTCCATGTGGAATCTTTAACAGATAAGTTCTTCCACTTGATGAGATACTCTGAAATTGATTGATTTCGTAGCTGTCGAGTTCTTGTTTCTCTGATTGCTTCTGGTTCCAATATAATTTTTCCTTCCTCGTCAAGTTCTGCCAATATTGTTTGAACTGGGAGCTTGTCGCCTATAACCTTCTTTAAACATGAAACATGGAAAA